>JH152824.1:14263-28265 GCA_000226015.1 Mnemiopsis leidyi | reverse complement strand
GTGCTTATTTATGAATTGGAAGGCTCGCAACTGTATTCAACACGCCTTGCCGACTAGTGTTCTATCCAAACATAAAGAGAAATAATTGACGAAGTACACAAAATGCATACAAACAATGACACAGTCACTTACAAAATTTAACAATTTGAAAAAAACGTTATTATCATGGCTAGTGAAGCAAACAGAATTCTTACATTTAACAGAACTTAACGTTTAAGCATTATAGTAATCTCAATTGCATCGAAATGTCTCAAAATCTAACTGTTATATTCTGTTAGAAAAGTATCACTGAAAACTATGTGTAGTAAAACCTGTAGAAAAGCGGGAAGCTGTGCTGTCAACTACAGTGCAGTAGAACTGACGCACAAACTCGGCCGGTAACAGCTGAACAGCAGGAACGGCGGGAGCTTTTAGCGAGGATCTTCTTAGCACCTCATTACTCCCGCTCAGACAGAGAATCCTGGTCGACAGTTCCGTTCTTCTTACATCACATTTCGGTGGGAATATGTTCAAAGTCATTACATGTAGTCAGTGAGACAGAGGGTACTGAAATGATGATACTGCCAGCGTCGATTATATGAGGGTAAAAGTGAAAAGTGACAGATAGATTATTGTTCTTGATTAAGGTCGTATTTTGGCCGACAATTTGGCTCTTCCTCGTACATCCTAGCTCCCACGGTGATCAGATATCGTATGTTTATCTGAGACGATTATTTTGGTACTCTGTTTGTCTTCTCTGTAGACTTGAAAAAGCTTTTTTCGGATAAGAGACGAAGAGTGAGACCTGTTAGCTATTTGCTTCCAGTAGAAATTGGTGACGGCAATTTCGAGCACCTTGCGATATCGGACAACATTCTATTGTTCGTGATAATCCAAAATGAAATCAAATATCATACATCAAATTAGATATTAAATTAAGTTAAATATTGAATATTAAATTAAATATTAGATAATAGATAAATAATTTGAGGTTTACTCATGGCGTATTTTATACGAAGGATCTATAGACTTCTAAAGATTTCTAGGTAACTTCTAGGTAACTTCTAGGTAACTTATAGGCTACTTAGAATTGCACACTATACTTGTTTCGTCTGATTAATCTCCGGGAATTCAATTATTCATTCCAAATAAAACTTGAAAACAAAACAAATAGAGACTTTTATGTGACTTGTGTGCACGTTAAATGTAAATTGAATTCTTTCTTAAAAGAGCTGTGTTTTTGTTATTACTCGTTTAAAATTGTTTTAAAACCAATTTCATGTGCACAAATTCCAAGTAAAGATCAACATCTCAATTCGGTATCTTCAGAGCAAATGAATCTGTGATATTTGTCATGAAATTATCACAATTATTAACGATTTGTGCACGTGCTGTTTGAGGAGGTTTATCTGGATCAAACGTCAAAAAAATTTTACTAAACAATTGGTATAAAACAAATGGAATTAAAAAAGGTATGTATTAAACAATAAATTGATGATACTACACTACATATATGTGAAGTTCTGTGATTTTAATAGCGCTTGTTTGCCATTGCAGTCAAGTCGAGTATTGAAGAAAAACCAGAAAATCTTTGATTGAAAAAGGCTGAGCAAGGACATCACAATATTAAAAGGTTATGATATAAAATGCAAATATTCTAATATTAACTAACGTTGAAGAACTACCCCAAAACAGGAACACTCAAAGTGGCCTGCGAAAATAATTGCCCTACAAAAGTGCACTGCGCACTTTGATATACTCTCAGGATATAAAGCATAATGCGCTACATTGGAGCTCCAGGCGGCCAATTTGTACACGGCTTAAATATAGAATTAGATTAGTGATACGGTACAGTACATGATTACAATATACACGGAGGCCATGTCGGCCGGAGTGCGACAATAATTGATTTGCGAGCCTTGCAGGCAGTGCGACCTATTATTGGGAGATTATGAGCTATTTATTGATGAATAACAAAAATTGTTGTGTATGTTGGCGAATGTTAGCAGATTTCCGGAGTTTCAGTTAAAAATGTTGATAGGTTTCAGGAAGTATTCAAAAAAGGTTGAAAAATTGAAATACAATTTTAAATTCCAAGAATTAGTAGCAAGTAGAGATAATATTAATTAGCTTTAATCGGGTACTAAAGGAAATCAACGTTAAGGTGACGATAAATTGAACAATATAATAAAATTTGATTACACCTTTTGCATAAAGATTATCTAACATAGTACATGAGTTGTCGGTGAGTGGATCAATTCATTCGATACACAATTCCAGAAACAAATGTAATATGTATACAGTTACACAAATAGCAACCTTGGTCTATTTTAGCATATTTTGACATTTTCTGAATTAAACATGCTCCGCTTTTTATCCAAAAATATTTTGCAATTACAGAAACAATAGAAACTATTTTTATTATCATATTTTGTGTTTTAAGTGGAAATAGTGAAAACTGGCAGAAAAATCAATATCAAATTACAAATACTACGCGAACTCTCTTGAGTATTGAACAACTTCAACTTGAATTCCAATTTTGAAATTAAGTTTTTAGCCCCACAGGAAATTAACTTCATTTAGCACTGATCTATTGGTATAAAAATAACAACTACAAACGGAATTGACTGTGGTGCATACTGCATACTACTATGATGTGTATACAGATGATTAGATGAAATCTTGTTGTACAAATAATTCCTAAAACCAATCATGATTATAAATGTACGACAGCGGTAAAATGGAAAACCTCGAAAGGGCAGACCCTATCAAAGGTTGAGCAGAAAATAACTGAGTACGGCAAGAAGTAATTCGACCGATATTTGGCGCATAGACCTTAACCCAGGTTATAACAATTAAAGCATTGTTGGTCTATGAAAAATTCAGTGTTTTAGGAAAACTTGACACATACGCAAATCAGCTGTTAAACTGTTGACATTTCCTATCTTACAAGTCGGGATCATAATGGCGATAATATCAAGAATCTGTCGTTTTATAGACTTAACGGTTTTAATCGATAGGCGGATTCTTTGGGTAAGGGGTCATTGACCGGCTGACGTAAATATGTATAATATAAAAAAATTTAGTTTTGAGTTATACGCGTTATGCGAGAAGGTCATAGAACAGCCTCGTCAGAATCTAAAACTTATTTGGAGTAAATAATGCTCAAAATATCGAAAACGATAAGGTTATGCTCATTTGTGCTGGATGGGGTGATCGAAACGTCAAACAAAAATGAGTCCTCTCAGAAAAATCAAATATAGCTCCAATAAAATTCTCGATCAACTCTCTGATACCCGAGCAGTCAAAAAAGAAAAAGAAAAACATCTTAAATTAGCTGACTTTGCCACCGAACAAAGCAGTGCAAGCCAAGTCAGCAAGTCGGTCAATATTCCGTGTGCTGTACGGCTAAAACCCTGCTCCACGGCGGCGAAACTCAGGGCTGCATAACAACAGCCATCGTCTGGCCGTCTGGGGATAATTAATGAACAATAAAAAAGCCAGCTTACAACTTAATTCATTACAGATCCCATCTTGATGTGTTACATAACGTGTACGTAGATCAATAAAGTTTTAATGATGAAGGCGTGCGGAAGAAAGAGAGATAGGTACAACCGTGGAATAAGCTTGGTAACCTTGGTAACACGCCCCACAAAACAAATAAGGGGGTAATGCCAACAGAAACAAAGAGACGGTTTCCGGGTAAAACCGTAAGTTGGTAAGCTAGGCTAAACAGAGGAGAAAGCAGCTTTGTGTAGTAGAGCACACATTATATACTCTGCTGCTGCTGCCACTACTACATGGCCATGGTCTCTCCAAATCATATTGTACAGAGCAAAAGCAGGAGCACGCGGTCATGCTGTACAGCAGGCCATTTTCCAATTACACCAGAACCGGACACTACGTAACAGATCCTGTGGTCGACGGTGTGCATTGTGTACATCATGTATGGTAGTAGTTGCTGTGTTATAAATATAGTACATGCATGTATGGTACAGAAATAGTATTGCATGTGTATAGTCCGACTTTGAGACCTAATGACAGGGCAGCTGGTGGGTGTAAAACACGTGTGTTTATCTAGAACATGGGGCAATCCCTCTCGTCCTTCTAGCAATTCACGTACAAACCAACCCGCATGTACAAACCAACCTGCAAGTTCAAACCAACCCGCAGGGCGGACATCTTCTCAATAGTTCAAAGCAGAGCTGAAGAGATGAGTCTCAAAGCAACACGTTATACGGTGGATTCATTAAATTGACATAATTAAAATCAGGAAGATAGAAGGAATACCAGAGTAACACTGTTAACTAAGTGCTCTATTCTTTAAACAAGCCAGCCTGCCCTGGTCTTGATGAGGTTATGAATAACTCAATATAAAGTACAGTCATGTCAGTAAGTAACTTCTCATTAGCAGGGAAGGTCCTTATTAGAAGGGGATGCCCTGGACTCTAGGATCTCAGCAACGATCTGACAGTGTGTGTTTCAGGAATAAGGGGACAAGCTTCTATAAAAAGTCCTTCTAAAAGTGAAAAGGGTATCTTAGAGGATGTGTTAGTCATCATGACGTGTATTTTAGCTGACTGCCTATCTTAATTCTCTGCAGCACTGAAACCAAACTCAGCTCATAAAACAACAACAAAACCCGCATTTAATCAAAGATTCCCTTAACTAAATAAAAACTGATTTTATCAAAAGATAACTGAACGCAACAAATACCGATGCCATAAAATGCAGCACAAAGTCATCAAGTGCAAAAATGATGAAATGGAAGTACCCGCCTAGCGAACCCCAAGCCAGCTGCCAGCTGAGCTTTCGGTACACTCCTGCAATCCAAAGGAACCTCTAGAAACGTTAGCCCCAAGGCGGACGTAGCCTTCTTGTTAATTCGGGAAGGTAAAGTGGGTGCCAATCGACAAAAAAGAAAAAAATATGACGAAAAAGGATTTTGGTGAATTATCAAAAACTGAGATAGCAAATGCTGCTGCATACTGTAATTTAATAAAGACTGAGCTTACCGTAAAGTGATCCTGCTAATATCGTAGGGGATTATCGGAAAAAACTGCAGAATATAAAGAACAGGATATATTTGCAGCAAGCGTCTAAATCTGAAGATTTGTCTCCTCCAATATATTGAAAGATGGAGATGATAGAGAAAAGTGTATTTGGGAAGGGGTTACAAATCATTTATATAACGAGAAAGCGTCTCCGAAATCGAAATTTTTCCCAAAAATACCGTTCTCTATGAAAAAGTATGCTGTAGAATGTCGAAAACAGCTGATTGTATCTAGATATATCTAGATATAGATATATACACAAGTCGCCTGCAACAGGGTCGACGACTCTATTAGAATATCGAATTAAACAACGCCGGAAATTAAGCATATTGGGCAGATTAAATCCGAACTATTTATATTGGTGTTGCACTGAGCTGAGCTCACTGCTAACTAGGATACTAGCTGAATGCTAATATCGCAACTTCTCCGAAACTGGGGAAACTCTCTGTGTTATAAACATTAGCTTGATGTGGATAATTTGATACACATTTGTATTTGATTTGAAATATTTTCCGTAAGGAAGCTGAAAGAAGCGCCATTTCTAAGAAATTCAGAGAAAATTAACTAGTATAATCTGAGTTGAAATGAGACTAGACATTGCTAAGCTGCAATTGAAATGTGGGGTTTGCTGAGGCTGTAAGATTAAAGCACATTCTACTCAAAATTGTTGGTCGTATTGTTCATCCCAGCCAACATAATAGTCCAACAATTCGTATTCATAATCCATCAAAAACTTACAACAGAGTCGCAAACAATAATATTTTCCAAGCGCTATCAAACGGTTTTTTGGTGTAGTTAATAACTACTAAAGTACAAGCATTCTAGAAGAATTATCGTCAATACGTAGCGAATATTTGAAGCTTAAGATGCCACGCGTGTACCATCCTATTAGGTCGAACAAAGAAACAAGCCGAGTCATATCTAAAGTTAATACTGTCGAGAATCTTAGTAGCACATTCTATTTTATCAATACTGTCGAGAATTTTAGTAGCACATTCTATTTTATCAAAACTGTCTATTTTATCAATACTGTCAAGGATTTTAGTAGCACATTCTATTTTATCAAAACCGACATGCAAATAAGGCTAAAACACAAATCTTACTTAGACTCAGGCAGTAAATACAAACACCAAACTGAAAGTACTAATATATGCATTAATTCTTACTAAATTTTCATAACAGCAACATCGAATTTGGTTACTATCACCGATAAACAAACCTTTAACCCCAACCATGAAGAACACAGCAGAAATCCAGAGTTGAGAAACAGCAGGGAAAAATTGGAGCTGGAAAGTTACCAAACGATGGTGAATTAGTTCACCGGCTGGTCGTCAGTTGACCAGCCGGCAGTTGACCAGCAGTGCTGTGTCCTAACAGGTGTGGTAGAAAGTGTGATGTAACCTGGCTTCATTAACTCACCTCACCGCTCGTTTTTAAATTTAATTCTCCAGCTAATTTCATGTTATCTAAGTATTGTGCACAAGGAGAATTATGTTATCGATTAGCTAAAGCTGTAGTGAATGCTGTGTTTCTCATGTTTTTTTTCGGTGAGTGCAAAATTAAGTTTAAGAAAATTTTAAGCATAAATCAATCAAAACGGTCACTTTGAGGGTTAACAGAGTAATTAAGAGAAATAAACTTCCCACTAAAAGTAATAAAACATTCTGCCTTGATTGCCCTGATTGACCTTAAAACCTGATTCAACAAGAATTTCATGACTGAGCAACTCCAGCGGCTTATCCCACTTGACAGATATGCTAATGCACATAGCAGGATACGAATAACACGGGCTAGAAAAAACAGGGATAAAACCGCTTTACACAAGGGATAAAAATAAAACGACTGTTTACTCCGCTGACGTATTGGTATCAATACGGTTCCGGTAGCCAAGTACATGGCAATATGAAAAGCAATAAGCAGGCGATAAGAGTTTGTACAGACTACTCCCTTTGCTGTTGATAGGTCTACGACAGGTTAATTCATTGCAGATATGCTTAATTACTTCTCATTCCTGATATAGGCTTGATTACTTTTCGCGCTATAATCGTCCTGTTGCATCGAAGCTCGTTTACTTGAAGACAATTTCAGTTTTAGATTTCAGTATAATTACGTGGATTTCTGTAGTAGAACGTGAATAACGATTTCTGGGTAGAGTGTTAACGATTTTTAGATAACGTGGCAGCGTTTCTCAATATTAATTGGTTTTATCTGACATCTTATTGGTCAATCGCAGTCACAATGTCACATGAAGGAATTAGGATAATTTTCTGACCCTCCTCGAGAACACTGCTCATCAGTCAGGGATACATAAACAACTGCAAAACTAGCAATTGTTACACTAGAAATTGTAACTATAACTATGGCAACCCCTATAGCAACTAAACTGACAAACTGCAGTACTATAGCAACCAATAACACTAGGACGAATGAGGCCATCACTAACGTTCCTTTGTAAAGATAAAATTTGACTGTCTAATAAATTAAAACGAGTTTAAATACGCGCTGCATTCCAGGGCGAAGAAAGAAAGGTATGCGTGTGGCTATAAAAGTAGTCTATAGATAGCGTTTATGGCAGTAAATCAAATTAGTACTGCAACTTTGGCAATTGAAACAACAGAATAATTAGTCAGAGCGCGGGCTAACTGAGTTGATAAGAAAAACACACATGAACGAACAGGCAAACAGACAAACAACATACACCTGAAAGAAGAAATGCATAGACCGAAACACTACGAGCTAAAATCGTTTGGAAGCAGTACAAATGTCACTTCTCTGACGCAGGGTGGTTTTTAGTGTGTCTGCTGCGCAAGCAACCCTAACGTGCGTTTACAGGAGTTGCAGTCACCTCATTTTAGCGCAAGTGCAAAATGCTAGTTTCGGCTAAACTGTGTTTTAGTGTACTGGACTATACTGCAAGTAATACCTCTTGTTGTAGTCTAAATTATAATGTGCTGCATGTTGTCATGTAGCGTTCATATTTCTAGCTCGAAATATATTTCTGCTTAACTAGACTACTCATGCCTAACTATAAAATCTATGTACATGCTATAGATAAATTGTATCATTTTGTACCGCAGGGAAATGTGCTGTTCAGTACAAATGGTCGGCAAATTTGTAGACCAGCTACAGGCCGCAGCTGATCTAACAAGTTGCCAAATGACCAATGACTCATTAGCGACGACATTAGCGAAGTAATCAAATAAAAAATATAAAACTATCTTGATACTGATTATCGATGAATTGGCACAAAACCCGTTTTAGCGAAATAAGACTGTTAAGTCGTTTTAGTGATTGCAAAATCTAAAACCGCGGCTAATTTGCAATTTAAAACTAGGATTACATTTTCAACAGAATCAACGAATCAATAAACAACACGTAGATAAAAACTGTATCGAATACAACAGGGACAATTCTCATGTCCTGACGCATGAACTAGCACTAAAATCCGGTATTTAAAACTATAAGTGACCCACAACAATACATCTGTGTAGCCAACAACTATGTCTCCCGACTGATTTAATCCAAGTAGTATGCACGTGAAAACTAACAAAAGTCAGATTAACTGTGATAAAACGGCGCATTCCCAGAGTACAAAGGATAACACAGCGAGTAAGCCGAGATAGCTGCCGCTGTACACTTAATACAGTTATACATGGGGCTCAGGGGCTGATCCAGGAGGAGCTCCTCTCGCGCCCGGGGAACCTCCTAATTGGACAGAATTAGTGGGGTTGTACATCCTGAAAATTATGGTCCTACCCAGTGGGTGCTCCGGTATGTCTAATGAGTTGTCCTCTTGGTGCACCACATTTGTCACCAAATGAGCACCACATGCATGCACACAAGCATGGATGAACAAATATGCACGACGCAACACGGACACAAGCACCCACACATACACAACAAACAAACACTTGAAAATTATAAGCAAGTATTAAACTGTTATAGAAAACTTCATTGCCATGGCGCACTAACTATCCCATGCACTACTAAACAATAAACATTGATTGAACTAACCTAAATTAATTAAATTTAAACTATAGTTTGAAAAGTAGAATATGAAACTCTTGCACCTGTTACATACTAACATAATCTACAAGCAAGTATTAGACTAAAAGCAACCTTTAAACTAAATACATGCGATAATCATTGACCATTCTCAAATTCGTAGTAAAAACTACTTCACAAAGCGCATCTTTAATGGCCCTTCCGACATGAAATCAACGGAACTGCATTCATAACAATTAACGGAGATACCAAAAAATCGCATTTGAAGGTTACTAATGAAGCTACTAAAAACACCGGAACTAACGATCAGTCAACAAACTACAACTATCAGGTGGATTTCCACTTCAGATAAATTAATTATTTAATGTTAATTGATTTATCACAACTAAGCCAGTCCCAGCTCAGACACCTGAATATACGTCCTCGATACGTTAGTAGTGCATTGGAACCCGAAAAGTTACTTAATTAATAATTACAGTTTGATCGTCGGCCGTCGGGTCTAGTTACTGACTTGAAAACATTTGATAAGTCAACTAATCTTAACCGAACAATCAGCAGACAACGATGTGGATAACAACTTAAACGAACAAATCGTGAAGTTTTCAGCCCGGAAAAAGATAGAAAAGATAAAACGACGTTCTAGTTATATTACCTAGTAACCTCTTTTCTACGAAAATTATCACACCGCAGAGCTTTATAACTTTCATAATCCTCAAAAGGAAAAGCAGAAGATTACTTTCAACACAACAGATCGCGCTTAGAAGAAGCTAGTTAGAAACTTGTGAAATGGGAACATTCCAAAACACGAGCAAACTTCTAATTTGCACTATTAAGTTTGTAACAGTTATCATAGTGCTTCGTCTGAATATGTAAGCAGCCAAGAGGGTAAGACTTAGAAGGAATTGAAAAAACACTGAGTAGGATGAAAGGAATTGTTATATAAGAAACACAGCTGACAGCGCTAGCAGCAAAAGCTCGAAAGTAACGTACAATTATTGCTAGCCAAACTCATTGTAGTGATTTTGCTTCTCTGCAAGATCATCTCATTTCTTCAGTGGCACCGAATCAATATAAGTGCATACAATAGTGCTGTGGTGCAATAATAATATAACAATCTTGAGATTGAATTCATCCTTATAACCGTACAGCAAGCTTGTTCTAAAGAGATGAGTTCAGATAACTTTCATCGGGTGAGTATCAAAAATGCGTTTTTAAGGAACTGTCGTAGGGCGGGCAAAAAACTTTTGAATAAATTTTCAGGTAATTTAGTAGATGTTTGTAGATGTTGGCTAATTGATCAGTCCGCGACTAGAAAAATAAGGGCGACTAGATAAACAAGAACTGTCGAGCAAGATTCTTGACGAAATATTACAGGGTACTCGTCGACTTATAAGCAAAAGTTTGTAGCAGTTTATACACACGGTCGATTGTAAATGATAGCAGATAGAACTAATAAATACGGTACGTATTACATGCTTGTGAGACCATGAAATGGCTCGGCAAAAACAGTTAACCGAGGGCATCAAATTTGTGATCTAACTTTTATTAACCACTACACAGCATATGTATCTACCACTGATAACGTCATTAAGAGGCAGGCAGCCATATGTAGAACAGGACGGTGAAACACAGGATCTAACTGATAACCAAATGATAGTGGTCGGTGACCCCACTACACTTTCCCGCCAAGACGCGTTAATCATGTGCACCCACGTGATTTTCTGCGCGCACGTGACCTAGCGAACAGCTACAGTGAACCAATCAGAACGCAGGACAGCGCGTTGTGGCCAATTAGAAACGCGTACGATGGATGGTCACGTGGCCCATCCAGCGTCCAATGAGCGAGGCCCAAAGCCTTGAGGTAGTTCGTTTTCTAAAGTGGGAAGATGTTCAACATGGCGTGTATTTGTTTGTTTGTAATTTCTATGTATCGTCTTTTAGTTTTAGCGGTTCTGAATAAATGCTAGGTAAAGTAGGCTCGGCCTAGTTTTGCAACTTGCCGGATAAGTAAGCATAACAGCCGGTTTAATAATTTAAAAGTTGATTTTGACGAATAATATTTAACCCGTCTGTCTCGAAACTAATTGACTGTGACTAAACAGGCTGCACTCCTTTTCAATTTCGGTACAGCTCACACGTACATTGTATACTTGATACTATTCTTGTTAAACAGCATGAACTTTTAGAGTTTGAGACTGGATCGGGAGTTTGGTCGGCGAAATAAGTTTAAGTTCGGAAAAGCAACGTGTTAAAAGTTAAAACACTGGGTTGGCGAGTTGAAATTACAAGTAATTTCATCATTGAAATAAGCAAATGCTAATAACGTTTTGGTGTGAATATTAAAGTAAGAAAAAGCTGAGAACTTGGTTCTGGTGTGCTGATTTGATTTCAACATGTCGCTGTCGCATGCTGATTCCTGACGTTCGATTAGCTTCACAGTTGAAATGTTAAAAGTGAGCATGAAACAATTTGGTATTATATTAAGCAGCTGTGATCCCAATGACACGTACAACTTACAATTAAAAAAATAGAGCAGTAAATATTATTCCGAGAGTAGTTTAGAAATTAGAATGTGATCAAAAAGAATACTGCAACAGAATAGTCGACATTTAGTGGCGAATGACCTCTCCTGCCCGCTAAAAAGAAGCGATTATATCAAACATATTGCCTTGGCAGATAGGACGACATTCACCTAGGCTAGAGCTCGAGCTATCAAGTCCGGGAGAGGTCTAAAGATATCATCCAGGGAAGTGCAGTAGGGTACATCAACACTAAAGTTACTGCAGATCCTTGACGAAACTGTCGTTTCTATTGTCCGATACCAGACTTGTCTCACTGGAGATACATGGTTTAATTTCCGTTTCATAACCGGTCGGTACGCTGGTTGTAGGTGGCGTGGAGGTTACAGCAGATCCCTCTAGGATCGTGGCACTGGAACTAACTCTTAATCCCAGCCCTGAACTAGTCATGTAACTTTTGATCCAGCTCTGGGTTTGTCAGTTATTAGCGACTGATTTGTTTCCTGGAGGCCGCACTGAGTTTTATTCTCGGAGTTTTCATGAAGCAATAATGACTGTACAAACCGACACTGCCATGCTTACAGTTTAGACAAGTCCGGAGAGTAGAATCTAGATTTTATTCAAGTTTATACTTTGTAATAAACCTATCATGAAGGTTGGAAACTAGGGATAATAGATTATGCATTTATTTATGATACGGATAAAAGATGTATCAATGATATTGTATAAGGGTTTAACCTATTGTTAAGTATTTGACTAACATTTGACTTAAAGTTAAAAAGGATCCCGGAATTATAAAGATAAGATATCACACCTTCACATTCTAACGAAAACGAAACAAAACCTAAAAACAGATACAGAAAGAAATTTATAGTTCTTGTATAAGGATAGTGCAATTACAGGTGAATTGATGGGTGTGCCATTGAGATTTGGGCAAGTCTGACACATCATTATTCACCGCTTTTTCAGATATTGAGCTTGAATAAAGTTAGTCGACAATGAGTCTTTAAAATTTTCTAATTGCGTAATTACGTTGCTCGACCTAATGGAGTTGCGGCACCAAGACAAGAAATTGTATGTTAAGCCGAGTACTAGGCACGCCAGTTGTGAAGAGATAGAGCGCATTATAAGATAGGATGGCAAAAGGATTAAGTAGCAAAGAATAGGATAGAATAATATACTTGAAGAGAAATGAGAATGAATATATCAATATATGGGAATACATGTGGCGGAGTGGGAATTTTAGGTTGGAGACTTGCACAGTTGCGCGTACTCCAATAACTGCAAAACAACTCACAGGAAGGAACTGCTGACTTCTACCACGACACACAAAACACGACAAAGTGTCTGACAGGAGTTCAAGTGTTGTTTATGAGAGGTACCTCATGATTGTGTCAGCCGAGCAAGCATTTCTAGTCCGTAATATAATATATAGTCTGTAATCTAGTCTGTAATATAAAAATGGTTGTAATGCCGTATTCTTTCTGGCTTAAAAAACTGATGATCTACGATGCTTTAGAATCTAAATATGGTTGGTGTATGATCCAATCATAAAGAAGCTATCTTGAAAAAGGATATAGTGCATGAACTTCAAATAATAATAAGTAGTCAGAACCGCTGGAAAAGAAAATGACCTGATTTTCCAGTGAAATTGTTATGTTAAATTGTTATGAAACGATTAAAAAAAGAACTTTAGACAGGCTATCTCCTTAAGATAAAAAGTAACATAAAAATCAAGTAACCAATTTTAAATTTGACGAATTCAAAGGTAGCGTTACCACGACTATCATTCCTAAGTAAAGCAAAGAGCCCGGTCAGAATAAGGCCAGCTCGCCTGCTGGTCAGAGGAACGCCACAATAGCTATACGGTAATTATGGGTATAGACATAATCATATATCGGCAATTAGCCTCTGCTGCAAACTGATGATTATTCATCATGCGCCTGATTTTAATTGCTTTGGAATCATACTCCTGGTCGCTGGTGAGATACTACAGAAATACAAGTTAGCACGACCCTACACAGTAAAATGAGCGCAGCTATTTTGGGGCGAGCTCTGTGGGTCTACTATAGGTCACGTGACATGAAATGACAAGAGACGGGAGAAGAAAGCACTGGCCCACACAGGACGCAGATCAATTCCTGGAGCGGGATGACAAGCGCTCTATACACTGCGTGTGTATGTATGCGGGTGTAGCACAGTACCTTACTGTGAGCTAGCTGATTAAAGATTCAAATGTCAGGCCGCCCAGTGGCTGCTTGACGTCACGTGGCTCGTAATCAGAGCAGGGTCGACTAATTACACTGTGACGTACCTGGATAGATAGGGTTGAGAGAGAGAGAGAGAGAGAGAGAGAGAGAGAGAGAGAGAGAGAGAGAGAGAGAGAGAGAGAGAGAGAGAGAGAGAGTAGTAGTAGTAGTAGTAGTAGTAGTAGTAGTTAGTAGT
>JH152823.1:587958-599162 GCA_000226015.1 Mnemiopsis leidyi | reverse complement strand
AGAGTGTAGAGTGTAGGTCGGTAAACTAGAAGCTAACACTACACGTGCTGCTTCCTGCACTCTGTAATATAAACGTGCTACAATGTAAAACTATCTAGATGTAGACAATCGTGGAATGTTAAGTAAAAACAAACAGCTGTACTGTTTTGTGTTTACTACTGAGTAGTATGTACTGCTCACATGTTTTTGTAGCTAGACTATACAATTTACTACTCACTGTGTACATTAAAGTTGTGTATTCTACCTGTCTTACAGTGTACATGATATCGGTTACACCAGGAAAAGATTATATCTCAAGAATTACCCAGCACTGTATGTATCTTGCACTGTGTGTATATTGCACTGTATGTATACTATACTGTGTATGTATATTGTGTGTGTATAGTGTGTGTATATTGTGTGTGTACTGTGTATGTATATTGCACTGTATACATATATTACAATGTACGTTTGTTGCACTGTATATGTATTGTACTGTGTGTATATGGCACTGTGTGTTTATGGCACAAGTTTGTACAGACTACAGACACGGTGCACTTCAGAAAATACTCAGTACTTACTCATACCTGTTTACCGTAAATCAATCCTGTAGTAACTCTTTATTAGTACCAGTCAGGAGCAGATATTTTGTGTCCCTCTGTGTTAAATCTATAGCTTTATCTACACTTATCCACCTGAGTTAAAACTTAAATCACAAAGCTGACCCTCAATTCCCTGATTCACGCCCCAAACTAAAAGAAGTAGATGTAGGATATTTTCTAAATCTGTGTTTAGACTGCACCAGGTGGACCAGACTAGCTGAGTGTACCTAACGTACTAAATGTACCTCTCTCTGTACCTCACTGTGTACCTCACTGTGTACCTCACTGTGTACCTCACTGTGTACCTCACTGTGTACCTCACTGTGTACCTCACTGTGTACCTCACTGTGTACCTTACTGTGTACCTCACTGCGTACCTCACTGCGTACCTCTCACATAGATTTGACTGTTGTGCCATTTTGAGTGTAATGTACTTTCTATACCTTACATGTTTTACGTGCAAACCCTTTAGACCTACAGTGTTTATCGAAACTTAAAAATTCGCATGGCATACTTTCTAAAACACATGTAAGTATACACTTATACACTTTCTAAAACGAATGTAAGTATACACTTATACACTTTCTAAACACATGTAAGTATACACTTATACACTTTCTAAAACACATGTAAGTATACACTTATACACTTTCTAAAACACATGTAAGTATACACTTATACACTTTCTAAAACACATGTAAGTACACACTTATACACTTTCTAAAACACATGTAAGTACACACTTATACACTTTCTAAAACACATGTAAGTATACACTTATACACTTTCTAAACACATGTAAGTATACACTTATATACACTTTCTAAAACACATGTAAGTATACACTTATACACTTTCTAAAACACATGTAAGTATACACTTATACACTTTCTAAAACACATGTAAGTATACACTTATACACTTTCTAAAACACATGTAAGTATACACTTATATACACTTTCTTAAACACATGTAAGTACACACTTATACACTCTAAATTCGTGCTCGACCCTACTCGACCACATGCTAAGTTCATATTTTCACAAGCAAGTCACTTGTAGAACAATTAAATATCTTCTCACAAATAACCTGCATTTATTTCCATTTATTTTCCTATTTCGAATTTAGAGGGGGCCTGTGCTGTGTTCCCCCAACCTAGCACAGTTCTATTACCTGAATGAGGAAACAGGGGTATGACAATGAAACTAGAGTAATTATGGCTGAACTAAGCTAATGAGCTGAACTGAGCTAATGACAACAATAATACTCAGGTACGGCCAGTGTCCTACGGGGAATACCAAGGCTTCGTTCCCAACCGGGCTGAACAGAAAAAGTTGCAGGACGATTTACTGGAGAATAGCAACGTGAGTAAATTTACACAACTTTCTGGAGATTCAGGAACTGATCTTCATGGACATAATACATAATTGCAAATAATAGTTCTGTTATTATAAACTCAACTGTTATTTAGTGGACAAAAGACATGCTATTTGTTATTGTATACATAGCATAACAAGATGTGGAGTGTAAAATAACACATGTCATATTGCACATCTGCATATTTTCACAATACCAAGTGTAAACGTGCGGTTCGTTTAGCACTTCTTCTCCTGCTGAAATACAATGAAATGTAGGATGAAATGTACGATTAAATGCACGATGAAACTTACATCATTATTTAAACAGGTGATGATATTGGAGAATCATGGTTTAGTGAGTGTCGGACCTACAATCGAAGAAACTTTCTTGTGGATGGCACAACTCACTAAAGCTTGCGAGATTCAGTGGAGAGTTCTAAGGTACAGTAGTTAAAGTATCAGTATTTAAATTTGAAGCATCAGTATTAAAGTATTTGTATTAAAGTATCAGTACCAAAGTTGAAGTATCAATATTAAATGATATGTATTAAAGTATCAGTACTATTGATGGAGGGGTATAACCCTTGCAAATTCAAAAAGTTATGTGCAATATTAACAGTCGCACATCTTACCAACCACAATCCGGTCGTTACATCATAGGGTGTCAATATTTGTCATTTTGACACGTGTCGTGGTTATCCAATTATCATAAGTTGCAGCAAGTATCCAATTACTAATACTAATAAGATGTTTGTTATGTACAGGTGTGGTAAGGATAACCTAAGAGACAGAACATTTGATGAGAACAAACAGTTTGAAGGGGACCTCCCCGTGGAATTTGAGTGCAATCCTAATGGAGTAGAGGTTGGTTATTTTTTAATGCCACAATAATGTTAATAATACAACTGTTAATTTACTACACGTTCAATTATTTAGAGCCTAGAGGTTTGATATTTGAATAATTTTGTTGATTTCTTTCTTGTTTTCCAGGTGCCAGTTATACCTCATTGAAAAGTGTGTGTGCCAAGTGAGCGTTTGAACTCAAAAGAACAGTGTGAATGTGTGTTTGTGTAATGGCAGTTCGCCAAGCGAGCGCCTGTGATAGCAAGCAAAGTTTGAAAGTTTCATCGTGTGACGATGTGAAACGCGCAGTAAAATTTTGTATGGTTGTGATCACGCGCACGTACGTACGCAGGACGCAGCGCACGCACATAATATATAATTTAACCGCTTGATCAAAATCAAAACTATGTTTTGATCGCATTTAAACTTATCCTCTCTTTATCCTGTTCTCGTGGATGTTGCACTCAAAGTTTTTTCAAGTTAGCCTAGTCCTTAAAACTGAATTTCTCATCCCATTTCAGTACGGTAAAGGAGAACTTGAGTTTGAGTCGTACATGAGGATGTTGGATAACAAGGGGGCCAACACTGGTTACCCCTACAAAATGCCCAACATTTTCAAAGACCAGATTCCCACTTACCCTGCCGTCCAGTATCCTCCCATCGTGCCTGGCATGGAGGGTCCGCCCTCCGACACTGACAGATCCAGAACATCTACCAATCAGCGTGAGGCATGGTTCAGGAACACCCAAGTTGTTGAACAACGAATATCACCGCCCTCTACTCGAAAATCAGACGAGGTAAGCAAACTGCTGATTTCGTTCAAGTAGAAATCAGCTTTTTACAACTTATGGATCTCGAGTACAGTCATAATACTAAACATGGTACACGGCTAATATGATTGCGGTAATTTTTGCAGGAATCAGCTGGAAAAGGGCACGGGAAAAGATTTGCTCCCTTCGACTCTGTTGTGAGCTCTGATGGCAAATCAGGTAACGCACTATAGTTATAATTCATGTATGCAGTGTACTTAGATGCTAATTTAATTTGCAACTTGCAAGGTTTTCTGTGATATTTTTTTCTAACACCCAAACAAAAAGGAGTCCCTGTCAAACCAAGCAAACCGCCTAAAGATGACAGCAGAACCCTAAGAATGCACGAAATTGAACGAGAATTGGCGAAAATGCAGGCCCAGTACTCTTCAAAACCCAAGGTGTGTATCACAGCATCTTTCGATCCCCTAACTTTTTCCATTCCAGGAGCTTCCTCGAGGTCGAGCAGTAAAAGTAGAGGTAGTCGCAAAAAGCAAGTTTCCAGTTCTACAGAAAGTGATGGAGAGGCCCCACCTCGTCCACCACCGCCTTCAAGACGCAAACACTCCGGGAAATCAGACAGCGATGGTTCAGGATACGCGAGAGTTTTAAGTGACGCTAAAAAACTAGATAAAGACGGAAGATCGTCCAGTTCAGATGATGAGGGCCCTATCCGACCTCCTCTTCCTGGAGACAATTCTAGTGTCGACGCCTATCACTCCACCAATTCAACAGAGTCCGAATCAGAAACAACCACACATGAAGTTATTACGGAACAGAAAGTAGAACACGAATTTTTCCATAACGGTGTTCCAATAAAACGTTCTCCCTCCTCAAGCACAAGCAGTATGGAGGAAGTCCCTCCAGCCTCCATCCGGAGCTTACACTCCAGCTCGAGCTTTTCCAGTAGTTCCTCTAGTGATAGCGTGAGTTGGTGTGCAACCCTCTCATCTGGAGTTCTCTCGCCATTCCCTAGACATGATTTAATACTTTCAACCCCGTTTGTTTTATTGCTTTTCCTCCTACTGGGCTTTCATCACTCTCTCTTTTTGAGCGTGTAAAAATACACTCCTCTTTCTCCAACTTTTTGCACGTGTTTGAATTTAGAAAGTATAAATCATGTCTAAGTTATGGTTTGCATGTTCAATGTCTTTCTGTGATCAGTAGAAGTGCGATTGCATGTGATAAACCTGATATCTATTTCTTTATATTCTCCTGATTTTCTTGTCTTGGGAGTGATGTAAGTCCAGTGTAAACCTTTGCTTGTATTTTGCGTTAGAAATTAGTTTTCGAATCTTCATGTAACACATTACACTTGTTTGCTCGTTGTTACAGTTCTCAAGTTCAATGCTACTCTCCTCGAATAAATATTCTTTTCCATATAAATTGCTTTTATTTGATCGCCATATAGTTGATTCTCCTGATATGCCGTTGCCTACACGAATGATTGATTCGGATGCAAACTTGGAAAGGTCTCATGGAGTCAAAATCAAATTTTTAAATTCGCAAACATATTTGATTTTTCTGGGTTGACGGTTTTTGTAGGTTCTACAAAAGCTAACTCGAAGTAGCACAGGCTGAAACATAAAACTGACACTTACAGGATTCCTATGTGAGCAGCCCAAGTAACGACAGTAAACGGTCTGACGTAGCGGAGGTTGTCAGTCTATCAGATGTAAGTGTCAGGGTGGATAATTCTAACATTGTCAAATATCATACTAATTATAGTTTGGAAGCTAGCATCTACACTCCGATGTTTTGGGGTATCTGTTGAATTTGAAGTATCTAAAGAACTCCTTAAAATACCTAAAATGGTTGCTAACAAGGTTGTTACATTTTCTCACCAAACACTGCAATCCTCAGACGGCCTCATCAGAAGCTGTAGAGGTAGAGAACGAACCCTTTCCCACGGTGGAAATAGAAGAGATAGAGGAGGTCGAGGAGATGCCGGAAGTAGCATCCGGCTTCTTCAATCCTGTAGAGGAAGCGGTCAGTCTTCTTTTGCCTCATATCAACCTTTTTAGCATTTCATTCTAACGTCATAAATCGTTTTAAAGCATTTGTTACCATTTTATGTCGGCTCTTTGTCCAACATTTTTCTGTGTTTTGAGGAGTGAAATTTTTTAGTGTACTTTTGGGTAAACATTTCCATGTATCTAACTTAGGATGCATGCTTTGCGTGTTAGTGATGTGTTTAACATTCACAGGACAAACTTTGGAAGAAGCGTTTGGAAAAACTTAAAAAACCTGAGGTGATTATTAAGCTCCCATTTTGTTGCCAAGGCAACCGAAAATAGTAAGGAAAGGAATGAGATTGAAAAAGTATTAAAGTCTACTATAAGCAGTGGTTAATCTTACTGTACACTATGTTGTTGGTCAGATGCAGGCTCAAGCATGAAGTACAAGTGTACAGATTCTATCTTTGTTCATGTCTTAAAGCATTATCTTTTGAAGTATTTCTGGGTATTCTGCAAGCTACTTTAATATTATCTTAGATACATCCCCACGTCTATCTAGATATTGCATGATGCATATTTCATTTGGGTAATACTGAGTGACCCTTTAACCAACTAACAAACGGATTGCAGACTAATTTGCTCACGCACTTATCGACAAGCGGACTGACTTACCAACCAACGTTAGCTACATCTAGCTACATCTGGCTTCATCTCTATATGATTGGCTCTATATATCCCGGTACATTGCTCTAAGTTGCTACTGAGTTCAGGTGGCCCCTGACGAGCCTTCCTTTGCCGGTAAGCCTAACCTGAAACGACCGGTGAGAGGGGAGCCCTTGCCCCAGATACCGGGACAGCACGCAGAGTCTCTCACCAGTGGGTCCGAGGGTTGGGACACACCTGACGAACAGGTCTTTTTACTCCCCGATTTTATCGTCCTTTCTAAATATGGCTATTAGCTAATTTTTCTTTATCTGTTGAATGTGTTGCATGTTAAATGTCAGGCTAGTGCAGTTTATCTACCTAGCAAAGCGGACTTAAATATTTTTGGAAAATAAAAGCCGCTCTTGGCGGTTGAGTGAATACAACGGTGTTGGGAGTGTACTTAACGTTGCTGTCTCCAGTATGTTGATGGGATTGAGCCCTCCTTTGCTGGGAAGCCCAACGTGAAGCGTCCTCTGAAAGGAGAGACCACCCCTAGAGGGTCGAGACACGACGCTGAGTCTCTATCCAGTTCAGACACTGACCAGGTCTGGTTGTTTAAACAGCTATCTGCCCTCTCAGCTCTGTTTGCAAAGTTTCCTTGATTTGTATAGAACATGGTGGTGTGTAAAGAGAAGGCCGTACAATCTGACCAACTGATTGAGTACAGGGGGAGACATCCGAGAAAATATATCCAACTGGAATGGATCCAGATTTTGAATCAGAAGGAGCGGAGGAGGGGAAGAAGGAGGAAGAGGAGGGGTCGGGGTCGCACTCCGATCCGGAGATTGTCGGATCAGACCCGGAGAAGCTGGATCCCTGGGAGGGGGTTTGTGGCATGTCCTAGCATGTTCTCAGTTGCATGTTTCCTGCATCTCTAGCTCACACAGCATGTTTTCTGTATCTCTAGCTCACACAGCATGTTTTCTGTCTTCATATTGTGAGCATGTTCTGTATCAGCCCTGTGTTTTTCATATCGAGACTCAGGAAATAGGTTTAGGACGAAGCATCAAAATACATACACAGATGGAATTGATCTTGTATGTTTCCCAGCGCAAAAAAAAACTAAACAAATATTACATCATATTTTGCCGAATTGACAGCTAATCAATGTTCAATATTTTTAAAACACTCGTTTAGTTTGAGAAGTTTGTCTTGTCAATCACTTCTTGACGTTATTTAGAGGATGTTAAGAACTTTTAAATTGTTTGAAATTTGATTTTGAATGATCAAATTTAAATTCAAGATGATCTTGTAATTTCTATACATGATTTCGTGTGAATCGATTAAGCAAAACTTCAGTTCGGATTATAGTTCCAAATTACATGTCGAATTCAGTTCAGTTTTCATGTTTCCTAAAATTTGCCTTACTAACGCTCTGTTTTTTAGATTCCAATCCTTAGCCGAGACGTTTCCGTGGATGCCAAGATGTCAGTTACAACAGATGTTCAAATTGACGAAGGTTAACATTTATTATCAATGATCAAGTTTCAGTTCAACGTTTAATGTACAAAAGAGACATTGTTATATATTCTTTTTTTAAATATTATATTATATTCTATACCTCACAGAAGTGGAGATAAAAGACGAAATCACTGTAAACACTGTCACAACATCGCTTATTGAAATTACGGAAGTTCAGGAGGATGAATTTGAGGTGGGTTACTATCATAGTAATTTTATAGTGACCTGCCAGTATTAAATAAACCTGGTGGTTAAGTTATCGTAGTCCTCTTAAAACTTGCTAACTGCCGTCCACCACTATAACCAAGTACCTTACCAGGTTATAACTCTGACACCGGGCCAACTGTCGGACGAGCAGAAAGCAGAGCTAGTCAGGCAGGGATACGTCTTGCAAGAAGGTTTGTGTAACACATGTACTTTTCAGTGAGAAGTTTTGTAAACCGTGCAGTTTGCTCTTGTAGTCTATAGTTCGTAAATGTCTCTGTAATTTGTATAGTTTGTTTAGGTCTGTTTATTTTTTATGTATAGTTTGTTTAGGTCTGTGTATTTTGTGATGTGTAGTTAGTTTAAGTCTGTGTATTTTGTAATGTCTAATTTGTTTAGTTTAATGTATAGTTAGTCCGTTTTCTGTGTAGTTCGTTTATTCTGCATTGTTTACTTATTTTGTTTCGATTTCAAAGCGTGTTATAAAGGATTTGTCTAGGGTCGGATTGTTCCGATATAAAAACTGACAAGGATGAATCTACGTCGGAGTCTGATCTAGGAAATTGAAAATATGATAGTAGGTAACCGAGCTGCCGTAATTCAAATGCAACGTTACAACTACGAATATTTTTCGCTCAAACTGATCAAAGTGACAAATTCTAGATTCAATGCCGATTTCCAGCGGTACATGATTTGGTAAAAGTGAGAAGACAACTGAAATTCATTTTTGTACATTTCGTTACTTTTATCACAATGATTTGGTAGTGATTAACCATATTTGCTGACATATTATTTATTTTATGCTGTCACTGATCAGCTTTGCCGTAACAATTTGCCAATGAATTGTTAATGCATTTTTCCAACTCCAATTTTTGTTCACATACTCCTACCACAGGTATCTATACTAATTAATTCCTGTTAATTCCTGTTAATTAATACTACACCGCTTCACAATCTTATATTTTCAGTGAGCTAAGAACGGCAGAAGAATTGCAGTCAGAGACAAGGGTTTTTGTGAAACAGCCGGTCACAGCCAAGATCAAGATTTATTGATGGACATTCATTTACAGACAATATCATATTGAGCTAGCGATGAAATAGCGCATGAAAATTTATGAAAGTTTTATGTTTTTACAGCATTTTAGTAATGGACAACGTTTTCAAGTTTTAAATTCATTATATTTCAAAATTGACACGGTAACTAATGACAATTCAATTTCAGTAATAACAAGTAAATAATAACACTTGATTTGATATGTTAAAATGATTCATTATCTTCATTATCTTAATGCAAAATATGACATTCAATTTTACGTACAGCAGATTTCGTTTTTGGGGGCTTCGCTCAGTGTGTTAATTTTACTATGAACAAAAGTATTTGTAATTGTAAATCCACAGGCAAATCATGTTTCTTCGTTTTATAACACGTAATTCTTAGATATGGCGGAAAAAATATTAGCAGACTAATCAATTAGAGTTATGCATAAATCAACTTGTTTTGTGTATAACTGTCCTATTTTACTTTTTACGATATTATCTTTCCACCTTTCATTCCAGACGAATTGTATTCTAATTTTATGATAATTTATACGGTAGCTGTTGCTTAATTTCATGTGACACTATGATTTTTTTTAAATCGGAAGAAAATGATCTGACCTTTAACTTTATGATAGATCTATTATGAAAATATCTTAATCATGTTTAAGAAGAGAGTAGCTGGTGAATTGAACGCAGGCCGTAATTTAGATGGTCATGCGGGCCGTAAAAATGTTTACTTCAAGATTTTAAATTGTTATACAATTCGTTTCTCTAGTTGTAACTAAATTATTTCTTGACCACCGAAATTTAAAATCTACACGAATAATTCTGAAATTATGAATATGCAAAGAAGGGGCTATCTTAATCTATCAGTAAAAATCTTGTCCGTCCAAATATCTGCTCCGTACACATCATGTAGCTTGGTTGATCCTTCGGCCCACCCACAACATAACACACCCGTTACCAATCAGTGCAAACCTTTTGCTCGAAATGAGGACCTAAAAAAGGCCCCTCTCCACTTGAAACCACCTAGTATCACAACTAAAAGGGTAAGGGTGAGGTGGCATTTTATGATTTTGAACAATTCAATTTTCATTGTGCCAATCATGAAGCAATTGACAATGAATTGAACGAAATCCTGGTGGTTTTTCCTTCTCTTTGCCATGCAACAGGGGGGTTTCTTTTCTTTTCCCCGCCGGTATCAACTCCACACCCTGCATTCTCCTATCCATCTTATTCTCTCAGAAGGGTACCATTAACATAAACCCAACCAGAGAATCTACGTTCTTAAAAAGCGCAGTGTGTGCCATTTCAGTCTCAATTCGGTCGTAAAGTTAAGGACGAGCTCCCTCCACTCACACCACCGGTTACCTGGCGCTGCATGACTCCAACAAAGAATGCATGATTCCAACAAAGAATGGGGTCCCCAGGCAACCCAGCGGCTCCAACTCCGAGGAACATACTTGAACTTCCCTTTCTCTCTCGATATTCTCCTTGACTCTGGGCCTGGCCATGGCCTGGCTCTCCCTCTCACATATTTTCTCCAAGGGCTTCTTCTACTTCCAGTCTCCCAAACCAATACCTGCCCTGACCCGAGGTTGTACCATACCTCGCACTGACTCACACTGTCCGGTTTCCAAACCCTGCCGGAGCGAACTTGTGGAATGTGAATGAACCGCTCTGATTAAACTTACAGTGTCCTTTGAGTTTGATGACCGGTAAGACTGAATCAGACGGGATTTCTCAATATTCCATTTGACGAGTTTATAATTATATCCGTCTACAGCATTTCAGCTGCGAGAGTCGGGTATAACCGTGACAAAGCAACACTTGATGACTGACAATGACATAATTGAACAGACACAGATTGCTGATTGTGTACCGAACACCTAAACACTTTCTCAGGA
This sequence comes from Mnemiopsis leidyi, assembly GCA_000226015.1. Classification (NCBI taxonomy): domain Eukaryota; kingdom Metazoa; phylum Ctenophora; class Tentaculata; order Lobata; family Bolinopsidae; genus Mnemiopsis; species Mnemiopsis leidyi. The sequence continues at coordinate 588,298 of JH152823.1, read as the reverse complement.
TGCTGTTAAACTTCTGTTCTGTTGAACAACTTACGATTGTTGTTAAAGGAATATCATATAGATGGCAAGTAGCCACTTCATTTTCGGTAGGACCGCATGTACTGATATCCCCAAAACTTCTGAAGACCACTAATGGAACACTCATCAAGCCGCTTCAGGAAAGTGTACAAGTCGACCTCAGATTCTCGTCAATGGCCACTTTATCCTTTCAATCTGATTCAGAAAGAAATCTTGTGAAATACTGTGTCTTCACTGACTTAGTATAAAAAATTACAAAAATAACTGCAAATGAAAAGACCAAAAAATACAAGTTTTTAATTTTTGTACAAAAAGGAAGGGG
>JH152823.1:534570-574872 GCA_000226015.1 Mnemiopsis leidyi | reverse complement strand
CGCGCGCTCGCCGAACCAATAAATTGTATACAAAACACGTCTTTTCATATTCACTCGACCAAAAGTTAATTAATCAATTAACTAATTATCCGATCAAGGTAATTAGTTCAAAACAGTTTATTTAGGGAACTCTAGGCACAACCTTCCTATCTATATAAATTTTATGCCTTAATTGTACAAACTGAAGATTAAATGTTCAACAATAAGACTTTTAGGATTACTCTTATTTTAATTGGATCCAATTAACCAATAAGTGATTACCATCGGTTATAAAACATCAATCATACCTTAGAACACCCAGGAGAACAATATCCATTACAATTAGACATATATTAAAGACTTTCGTGATACGATGGCTCTTACCGCCCCTACTAGTAGACGTTGCTTGGTCCTGCTGCTGCGAAGCGACAGTCTCTGAGTCTGCGGTGCAGCGTGGCTGCGCGCGGCCACAACGTGAGACAAGCCCTGTGCTTGTTTCACGTTGTGACCCAACGCAGCAGCAGGGCTGTCCGGCTGTAGCAACGACGCCGCGCGCTTCCTGCGCGCCGGAGGCTAGGCTGCCGCTTCGCGTGTCGCAGCAGCAGGGCTAAGCAACGAGTAGCAACTCTGTACAGAGCCCTTTTGCGCGCAACGAGCTCGCGCCACCAAAGGTGATTTAACAGGCAATGGTCATTTAGGCCGCCAGGCCAGAAATGTGTGAGAGCGCGCGATGGCCGCGACAGTAGGTTATCAACTTACAAGAAGTGGCTGGAAAGTATATGTTTTAGCTGCGTAGCAGTTGTAGGCTTACAACCTACCGTCATCGCTTCGCGCGCGTCACACCTGCTCCTCGAGAGATTCAAAGAATCGTGGACGCGCATCGCCCGTTAACGTAGCAGCCACTGGGCGCGGCCCGGCTTTAACACTTGACGAGATTATATCCGTCTAACGTTCTAACGAAACGATCTCGTTCAGCTTTAGCTGCGTGAGTCGGGTATCACCGCGACAACTTTAACACTTGTACTTGTGAAACGGGCGACGCGATCATGTTCAATTAACCAGGTGCTTACGCACGCTACGCGCGCGGCTGCTACCTTGTACCTGGCGCGCGCGACGCGCCCAAAAGGGCTCTGGTTAGATGTTAGAGCAAGCGATCATGTGCGTCTAAAATTTATTTGAAAGGTTTACTGAGCGCTGCGTAGCATTCTCGAAGCAACAAAGCTAACGACTGAGCTCCCCACGCAACGCGGAAAGGTCAAAAATGCGTGAGAGCGCGTAATGGCCATGACACTGACAGTGGATAGTTCAACGGGCGATGCGCGTCCAGAGGCAGAATTTATTCGAAATGCGTGAGAGCGCGTGATGGCCGCGACAGTAGGTTATCATAGTAGGTTACGTTAACGGGCGATGCGCGTCCACGATTCATCGCCCGTTGATAGCCGTAGTAGTCTTGTCGCGGTGATACCCGACTCACGCAGCTAAAGCGTTAGACGGATATAATCTCGTCAATAGTAGTCGTGGTAATATCGATCGAATATCGAATTGTCGCGGTGATACCCGACGGTAGACGGACATAATCTCGTCAAATATCAAATCACAGGAATATACGATCGATCGAATATTTAATTGGGATATCGCATATATCGAATTCAAAATAAAAGTGACTATATTTATCGAACTATTCGGTTTACTATTCCAGTTCCGGGCCGGTTATATCAAAAATAGTTCTTTGAAACTACTCAACTCTTGACGAGATGATATCCGTCTAACGTAACGTTAGGAGAGCAGCAAGCTGCGAGCCGCGCGTGAGTCGGGTAACACCTCGACAACCCCGACTCGCGAATATATTCTCATCAAACTCCAATGTACTTGTAGTTGTAGGTTGATATTTGCTCTAACCAGAACCCTTTTGCGCGCGCCACCAGAGGTGGCTTACACTTACAGTTATTTTAGCTGCGTAACCTATTGTAGGCTTACAACCTACCGTCATCGCTTCGCGCGCGTCACACCTGCTCAAAGAATCGTGGACGCGCATCGCCCGTTAAGATATTTGACGAGATTATGTCCGTCTACCGTCGGGTATCAGTATCACCGCGACAATTCGATATTCGATCGATATTACCACGACTACTATTGACGAGATTATATCCGTCTAACGCTTTAGCTGCGTGAGTCGGGTATCACCGCGACAAGACTACTACGGCCATCAACGGGCGATGTCGCCAGGCCAAAAAATGCGTGAGAGCGCGTGATGGCCGCGACAGTAGGTTATCAACCTACATCTTCGGCTACGACTAAGACTACGACAACGACGACGACCACTACCGCCACCACTACGATCACTACCACTACCACTACCAGTACCACGACGACGACTAAGACTACGCGACGACTGACGACGACTACTACCATTATTAATAGCACGAAGTTTTTAACCTAAATCTGAGCATAATACAATACTAATCGAATAAACAAACTTTTTGAATTAGAGGAAGCAACAAACAAAATGATATTGATAAAGGTAAACATTATGATTAACGATCTGAATTATAATCATTTGGTTATACTGAAATTGAAAAAGTATTTCGTATTGTATTTGTTCCATGTGACTGGTGACGCTATAATTATATTCATTGGTTGTACTTGTAGATGCATGTCCAAGAGTTAACTGCACTGCAAATCTGCAATAATAATCAAACTGACAAGCGGCCGAGTGTTATGGCCATCGCCAAATGACACTCAGATCTCCGGCAATATGAGTATGACCATGAGTTTAACCATGTAAGTGATAGCACAGCTAACATCGGCCTCACAACATACTAGTCGTAGCCAGGCAATTAATCGTCCAACTCCAACTGCCGCCTCCCAGTACCTCCTCTGACACTTAATGTTATAGGCGGGCCCCATCATAATAATAAGAAACATTGAAATTGGAAGATAGGCCATACAAAATATTGCTTGACTTTGAAGTTTAGCATAAGCTGACAAAAATATCCTAATGAATTGGTCCCTGTCTATACCATGATCAAGGTTATGAGTATGACCTTGATTTTGGCACCACGCTTCAATAAATCGTGCTTGATTTGATGCGAGTCATTTTAGACTAATGGTAATACTACGGTAAGTTAAAACTAAATTCACGCAAGGGTGCAGTAATGCACTAACCGTTAAAGTTCCATTTGAAAATCGATCTATAATTATAAATTGAAATCTCTTGTGATTGTTCACATCAGAAAAAAGTTGGGCTCATAAATTACAAAATTTCATAAAAAGAGGGTGGCGGACAACATCATCACTTGATATCGGTCCTCACTTTAAGTTTAAAAGGTTCAGGTACACTTACTGTTACACTAACATAGTAACTCAGTTACAACAACAACAACTACAACTACAAGAAGTGACTATCTGCAGTGCGAGTCAATGCAGAATGAAGAAGTGCTTTTTGACGAGATTACATCAGCTTCTACCGTTCTTACGAAAGATTCAGCTTTGAGCTGCGAGAGTCGGGTATCACCACCACAACGTGCTTTCAGCTATACAACACATACTTTCAGAAATCTATCACAAATTGTAATTTGAGATTGTATACAAATGTATTTGTTCGAAATAATTTTAAGTAAAAGTTTCCTCAAAAAATGGCACTTTTAGTCACAGAGAGATTAACAACATCTAAATCAAGAAGCATTGCTCAACTAGAAGCGGAGTCAGACAGAGTTCCAGGAAACGAACGTGCATTATGATTAAAAGCAACTACAACTGAAAGAATAGCAGTCAGCACTCAAATCAAACAGTGAGAAATAATTAGATTTAGGAGTTACGCGGATAGCTTTTGAGTGACGCCTACAGCTCAGGCCTCATGTGTCCTTCTACTTTATTGTAATTCTTGTAATTCTATTTCTGCTTAATTATCGAATTTCCATTTAATTATCATAATTCAAATTCATTTTCACTTCAGTTATTCCTACTCAACTTTAAAAGGTGTCGTTTACGCACATCTCATTGACATTAGCAACAGAACATTTCACTGAGCTACGAATAGAAAAAGAGTTTTTAAAGCAAAATTGGTAAATCTATATGTTTAATATCATTATACATCATATACCTAGAAGCACACGTTAACTCTTTCATAGCCGTGCAAAACTCCTGCCAGATTGCTAAAACCATTGTCTGTTTTCAACTTTTCAACGTTTCAGCTTCATTCAAAGTATAAGCTTTGAAAATATATGACCAGGATATAGTAACGAATCATAAACGATTCACACAATCTTTAACTAAAAAGCATGCAATAAGGTTAAGAGTTCAAAGATTAATTCTGAGTAGTTCTGAAAATTTTAACACAATAAACGAACTAGGAACGCAGCGTAATTAACAAATTTAACGACAAATTCACGGTTCATCCTGATGTCTTGGCATTTTGCCATGTTCCGGTTCAGTAACACTTCATTATACACACACATCCCCAATAGTTACTTTCTTCAAATATCTATCAAAAGATTCAATTTTTGACCCGAAACGAGCCACAAAATAATTAAAAACGTTACATTTATAAAGTTAACAAACACAATTTCTATCATGCAAAGCACAATGACATATCACACGTTCCTAATAAATAAAAATCATATGCATTATAAACACTTTTCTGTTCACAAAAATAAAGTTTTTGCATTTCTGAAAGATTCTAACGATCATTGAGTTGTCTCACTCTCAGCTGGTTTCTTTGGTTTGGGTCTGGTTCTGGATGTGGAGGTGGTAGGAGTAGGCAGGTTCGACGTTGTGCTCCGCCGTGAAATCGGCGTTCGCGTGATCGAATCTGTAAATTTAGATATGATCAACATCAAATATAGGATATACGCCTTGATAGGGGCACTGGTGTGGGCAGTTTCTCATTCCAGTAATCAACATGTTGCACAGTCTAAATGAAACACAAACAGTAGATTCGTACAATTACAAACCTGGTTTAGAAATGGCACCAGATCTCTGACGGGGTGTGCTAGTCGAAGAGGGGGGCGCTGTTTTGGGGGTTCTTAATCTTGCGTCACTCTGCGTCCTAAGGTTTTGTGAATCAGTTTGATCGTTGTTTTATCAACATTGAGTTTGATGACGAATCAAAATTATATCTCCAGGAATAAAAACTTATCGATTATTCCTCAAACCTCGGCACGGGTGCCACTGCCGATCTATTTGGGGTGGGTGTTCGGGGGGTGGGGGTCCTGGGGGAAAGGTTTGCCGAGCTCTGAGATCGCGGAGACATGAGTCTTGGTCGAGGGCTCGGCGAGGATCTGGCATTTCCTGATCTGTTAAGGTCGGATCTGCTGTTTGAGCGAGGTGTGCTGGAAGTTAGACCACGAGAAGCTTTACCTGCCGAAGGATTAGTTAATTCATCCCCGGTATAAAACAGATACGTACAGGGTACCAATACATATCCAGTATGTATCAGGCAAGTAGTTTTAATCGATATAGCAAAAAAGTGTCAAAATGCAAGATAAATTGCAATCACTAAACTTCCTGTCTTGATTAAATGATTAACTTTGTGACTTACCAAAAGTGCCGGGTCCCTTATTCCCAGCGCTAGTGATGCTGCCTCTACTGCTGCTCTTACTAAGAACACTACCTCTGCTACTACTCTTGTTGAGGGTCTTACTAGGGCTCCTCCGGACTGGACTGTCAAACTCAGTGCTCCCCGAGGAACAGAGCGACCCCTGGGATCCAGATCTCTTCTTCAGACCTAGAGCTTGACACGAATAGGGGGAGACGTATCCTCCTTTAACCTGCAAAAAGTTCTGTTATTTTACAGATAGCTCCGGACTTATTGATTATTGGGTAGGGAAATGTTACCGTTTTTTTGTGTTTCGTTAATTTAAAGATTCTAGTTTTGATCTAACGAGTTTACTTGCCAATGTTAACAGTGTAACATTGCTGACGATATACTATTACTAACTTTGTAACCGGGGAAGGAGATTTGTTTTCCGTCGTGCTCGATTTCAAGTCCTTCAAACTCTCTTGAAGCACTAGACCTGACCCCGGCCGACATAGAAATCCTGGAAAAGTATTACCTTAGGAATAACTGCCCATTTGGTAAGTGGGGCACAGCGGCCAGTTCGTTTGTTCTGACAGAGTTGACACGTCAACATATTGTCTGTATACTCAACTATCTGTTTGTTTGTCTGTCTGTCAGTGTGCTTCTGTTACTGTCTGGTCTGTCTGTGTAAAAACTTGGACAACAATGGCAGCTTATTCTTCACTATCCCTTGTCGTAACGGCCAGTGTTTTGTGTGATTGTTAATCCGAGAGGAAAAACAAAATTTACTAAAACCATTCTAGAGAGGTTTTTTGCAATTAGGATCGATATGGATTACAAGGATTACAAGGATTACAAGGATTAATGAAATGATCGGCAACTATTCAATCAATCAATCAATTTTTAATCGTGAAAAGAAGTCAGATTTCTCAATGTTTGGATTCCATAAAAAACGCCAGATGTTATGGAAACCTTCAATTACTTGTCATAAAACTGCACAACAAAGGGACAGAAACTAAAATAAAAGTTTCAATACTACCAACTAAACTGCCATCTAAATTCTACAACTAATTAACTATAACCTTATATCGTTACCCATTCCATTCCAGAATGAATTGTCACAAACCACATGTCAATTTTTTACGTTCTCATTGCGCTTTAAGTTTTAAGTGGCAATGAATGTCGCTTTAAGGGGCAATGAAAAATGTCTCAAATTCAGTCAAGTAAGGTGACGGACATGGTTGTCTTCAAGAGCCACAGTCCATGGAAAGCGGTGTAACTCAATTCAACTAAATCTCAGTTTTGCCACTGATCCTTGCTGATGGAGCTAAGACGTCTAACTCTCTGTTGAGAAGGTCTGTTCTGCAAGTCCAGACCGACTGGCGACGCTACACTAGCTCTCCTGACAACTCTACCGCTCGGCTCTTCTGCTACAGTCGGGGAGGCGACGGAGGATCTACGTCTGGGGGTCAGTCAGGGTGTGTCAGTTTGTGAGTCAGTTGGTCAGTGGGTGTTTGTCAGTTTGTGAGTCAGTTGGTCAGTGAGTGTTTGTCAGTTTGTGAGTCAGTTGGTCAGTGGGTGTTTGTCAGTTTGTGAGTCAGTTGGTCAGTGGGTGTTTGTCAGTTTGTGTGTCAGTTTGTCAGTGGGTGATTGTCAAGGTCGGTATTAATAATAATTGCTTGTGTGTAAAATTTTACATTTTCAATCATATCAATATAGAGTGAAGATGTAGTACTATATTTACCTTCCTCTCGATGTTTCTGCTGAGGGTCTTCTTGCTCTGCCATCTGGTGGTCCAGCCCTGAGAGAAGCGATTGTTAAACACTAGAAAATGTTTCTGTATCATATCAGCGATCATGATTGTTGCATATTCTAGGCTTCATACTGTTACCTGATGAAGCACGCAAAATAAACAGCGGTTCACACAAAAATTTAGCCACTTTACTCCACATTTTGCTCAAGCTGATTTGCAAGTTTACGAACTGCTAGGGATTGTTCTAGTTTCTGATCATAGAAAGCAAAGTCATCGAGAATTCAAGGAGCACTATGATAGTTTAATCTTATTCAACAATGTTATTAATGCTGAGGAGATAAAATAAATATCGGAAAATTATTCCTCTAATCACAAATTTGAAAGATTGGAGCTAAATGGCGGACAAAGTAGACTGTTGAGCTGGAAAAAGGCGGGAAAATGAGCGGGAAATAATTGTAGTGACACAAGCACGGTCAGCTATACTGCACTACCTGGCGGAAATATTGGGTTTCTTTTGAGTGAAATAAAGGAGGGTGTCCCTATGAGTGCTTTCTAAGTGCCGGTCTCGACAATCACTGTAGGGAGGTGGCGAAACTTAATTCTAGATCAAGTCTCTTTGGGAATTCAGGAATGGTTAGAACTTCCGATACAGGAGGCAACCAAACATCTTATTCTGACATGCCTGGTCAACTCAGCATCTACTCATCGGCGAAGTAGGAAATCGCTTAATTTCAACAGTTTATATTTGACATCACTAGATCTATCTTAATCGAGGTAACCCTAAACAAGCTACAAAGACAGACCCAGATCAAAGAAAATGACAGACCCAGATTAAAGAAAACGACTAACTTACCTCGGAGTGCTAGCTCCAGACTCCGGTGTCCCGACACCAGGTTTCAGCTTAGCCAGAAACTTTAGAGGAGACACTACTCTTCCGTCTCCATCCTTTCTCAGCTTCACTTTTCCTAGGTCCACGTTTGTTCTTCCTTTAGCTCTGGGATGTCAAGCGTTAGATTGTTGGTCTTACAACTTTATCTTATCATAAGTTCGTTATGTAATACCGTTAGTTTGCCCATTCTGTGGCTCTTTTTGACATCATAATAGTAAGCAAGAGTGCTTGAAGAATACTGTAACAACACCATAGCAGAAAACAGAAAATGAAACTTTGATTTGAAAAGGTTTTTTTAAATATGCTTCACAAGATCCTCTATATTTCCATCTACTCATACAATTATTTCAAAAATCGCTTGATAAAAGGTTATAAGTAAGTAAATTACATATTTATTATCCTGAACCCATGTGCTGTACATTGTTATTGGCACATTGAGATATCCAAGTGATTAGCACGAAGGAAGGGCTGATGTAAAACAATACAATTGACTGAAGAGAGATAGACAACGCCAATATACGAAGTAGAAGGAATTACACACGCCAATATACGAAGTAGAAGGAATTACACACGCCAATATACTAAGTAGAAGGAATTACACACGACCCACAATGTGAGCTACTTACAAACTACCGGACATCCTGAGTCCCGCCCTGACCCCCAACCAGGGGTACCTCCTTAGCTGGTACACAGATTTCTGTTGTTGCTGCGCTTCACAGCTTCTATTGCAGAAGTAGCCGTCAATTTCACGTGGTTAGTTGGTCAGAATTTTAAAAGATCGTGGTAATTGCAGTCTAGCATATGCCATATGGATTGTAGTTACAGTTCTTATATTGTCAACTGATGACCAGCTATCACTCAACTAATGACATCTTGCTGACTTCGATCTATTGTTGAATCCAACAGTAAGTCTGTCTTACGTGCACCATATGGTTAGATAAATTCTTACAGTCAAAGATGAGGATGATCGTTTCTTATGAAAAAATGAGCCGTATTGCCGTAAGAACTTGTTTATTCTCAGACAACACTACAACAGGTCATAATGAAACTGCTGGTAGCAGATGTAAGGTAGTGACTAGTGGCAGCTACGTGGACAAACTTTATTTCGCGTTGGCTACGATGAAATTAGCACACTTTAAAACTTCATGCCTATAGACAATGGGGCGGGCTTTGCACTCCATTCAAACTTTCAAACTTCCCAACATGCGTCAAACCCGACAACACTCTCATGCAACACACCTCACATTGCTCGTTGCCATGGCAACGCACTCGCTCACCTCTCTACGAGTCTTTGCACTCGACTAAATATTTCACAATTAAGTCACTAACAATAAATTGTTAAAAACGACAATTTTGATGGGAATTGGAATCACCTAATTTTAGAAATCTCCATCACGACCGAGAGAGGAGAAAATAAATAGAGGAGAACAAACCTGCACGGATCGTACTTCTGGAGGAACTCGTGGAGGGGCTGCCACCCTCCCCCCACTCTCACCATCACTACGGTACTGAGGATCCTCACCAGGTACAGTTTCTGCATGTTTCCGAACCTGGCGGTGGTTAGTTAGTACAGTGTGTACTGTGTAGATCTATTGTGCTGGATTGGGGTGTTTAGTGGTTTTGGGCATTCAGTAGCTTTGAAGTGGTAAGTGGATTTGAGGCATTCACTTGCTTTTGGGCGTTCGGTGGATTTGGGGTATTCGGTGGAATCTGATGTTTGGTGGATCCTGTCCTCTGGGTTTGTCATTTGAAGATTGTATTAGTTTTAATATTCTGGGAAGGATGAAATGATGATGTTCTCTGGATGGCAAGGTCCACTAAAGGTGATTAATCTATCTGAGTGCCGAGTGAGTACTAAGTATGCTACCTCCCTGTCAACTACGCAGACTATATACTATATAGCTGTATACTATATCACTATATAGCTGTATACTATATCACTATATAGCTGTATACTATATCACTATATAGCTGTATACTATATCACTATATAGCTGTATACTATGTACTATATAGCTGTATACTATATCACTATATAGCTGCTATAGAGCTAATTGTATTTCATGAGGTGCGGGCTGTGCGTTGAACTCGTGATCTGTGACTTTCATACCCTTGCAAAGTTAATGCATACTTTAAAGCAAGTTCGCAGCATCGACAGCATACACTTTACAATGATTCATTATCCATAACTATTTTTATTACTATAAACTGCGCGTAGTTATCGCCGTATAAGTGAAAACCCAAATGATATAATGCAGTCATAATTTCTTGAGACTGAATGTACAACGTTTTAAATAAGCTGGTCGAAATAAAGAATGCTATTTAAGCATTTAGTAGCATTGCACTTAAGTTTACATATTTACAGCATCCGATTAAAGACAGCATTCAAGGATAGCACAATTGCAAAACTTTCGCTGTTCTCAAGTTTATATTAAGTATATAACTGATTTCGTGTCCGTCTACAGATCGGAACGTTGACCGATAAATACTGATAGAGTATAGATCATTATATTTATACAAAATTCAAACCCTGAACCTTTCAACCCAATGCAACTGATTGTATCCCGGCACTTAAATCCCAAACTAAACCTATAATAAACCTATCATAAATCCCAAACTAAACCTATAATAAACCCAGGCATTTCAAACCCATAGCAATCCTAGCATGATCAATGATCCTATGTATGCAAGACAGGATACTTGTAAAGATATACATGACACTGATATAGCAGTTTTGAGAGTAATGAACATGCTGGGTATACAAACCTCCATAATACACCGTTAAACCGCTTGCTCGAGTCACTACCGGGACTAAATTGGGGAATGTTAAGTACTGACTAAATTGGGGAATGTTAAGTACTGACAGCACTGCCGAGAGTGTAGCAGCTCTCTCCACTTCAATATCTACACACACACACACCAGACAGCTCAAAAACACAACAAAAAGTTTGGAAAATGAGAGGGATAGAGAGATAAATTGTACCTGTACTTAGCTTCACCGACTTGGACACAGTTGAACCGACGTCGACATGAACATCGGTCTACAGCACGCTGCACCTCGTAGTCTATATGTTCTCCTTCCGTCTTAGGTTTGAACTGGGGGCGAGGTGTTAGAAACTCGATCAATTGTAAACTTGCTCATTTTTTCAAAATTATTTAGATCAATTTTACATGGACGTCAGAATTGTTGCATGTATCACATGAAGAAGTTTCCCGAAATTTATTTCTCGTATCTAGCCTCTCATTAGTCAATCTGGCATATCATTGGTCAAAACCTGATAGCCAATAAACACACCTCATAACGCTTGAGAGCTGCAGCGAATTCTCTGTAGTTGATGTCTCCGCTATCGTCCCGGTCGAACTCCCGGATAATTATAGGGAAGCAGGAGCGGGGAGTGGGGATCCCAGACTGTAGGATACCGTCCTTGAACTCTTGATGAGACAATGTTCCGTCTTTGTTGACGTCGAACTTGCGGAACAGGTCGATAATGCTGAAATTTATTGGCAGTTTAACGGGATATGGTGGGGAGGTGTGGACAAGTCTGTCAAAGTTGTCAACAATTCTAACTCTTAATTCTAACCTTCCAAGTTGTGAATGTCATTTTAGAGATTCTCAAAAGTCAAAAGAGTTAAATAGTTCTATAGTTGGAAGTGACAAAACTCGATAATAGTTACACAAACTTTTTTTCAATAGAACCAGGGCTGTCAGGGTCGTTAATGTCCATCTTAAAGTCTCTGCGCTGAACTACCTCCCAAGGTCTGTTGGGTCGGTCATGTAAATTGTCAGTAATTCAATATGTCTGGTCCGTCACAAGTTCGGTTAAAAATTGAAAATATCAAGTAGTCAATACGTTAAAAACAGTAGGACTAGAAAGTCAAGTCAGTGAAATACTGTAACTTTAACGGTTAGTGTCGTATAATCTAAACCCTCTAAATCGTCAGTCTATTTGTCTATATCATATTGTATCCCCCCCACATTAACCCGAATATTTTGTAAAAACCCTACCGTTCGTGGTTACCGTCCATCCACCTGAGGAACCTCTTCTTCCACTCGGTGATATCGAACTGCGCCAGGTCGTCCTCCGCCTCTAGAGCCTCTTGTCGGGAGTTAAGTTCGTCTTGTCTGGCTCCGATCTTGTTCCACAGCTCCTTGTACCTTTCCTTCATCTCCTTGTACCTGACAATACAGATCAGTGTTACCAGTTGTATAATACAGTACTGTACTGGCTTTTTTGTTCTGGTAGCCAGCGTTCTGGTCGGAGAATTACGTGATGGTTATATTTTGCCAAGTTGAAACCAATGCAATACAGAACGGCCACGAAAATTACTTAAACATTTAATATGCGCTGGAAAACACTTTGTGTGGCTTTCTGATTTAACGGTTACAGTACTTAGACGTTACGTAAATTTCTCACTTAGTCACTGAATCTCATTTTGAGGCCAAATATGCGGGTGTTGATTTGATAAAATTCCGTTGACTATCTTGGCAAATTAGTCAACAGTTAGGCTCTTACAAAGGTAGCATAAAATAAAGCTTTGAGACATTATAATATCGGAAATTTGCGGCTACTTGATACTCATATTAATCATAATTTATAAGCAGCCAGTATAAGCCAGTAGCCAAAATAAAAATCAGCACTAATGTAGTAATGTAAATCAAAGAAAACTGTGAGGAATTAGACCAGTAAAAATATATATTTACCAGTTAATGAGATAAGTAACCAGTTAATGAGATAAGGTACCAGTTATAATGAGATAAGGTACCAGTTAATGAGATAAGGTACCAGTTAATGAGATGCGTTACCTGGCGTTCTCCTCCTCGCTGAGAGCAGGCCCAGTTTCCTCCCTGATCGCACCTAGAGTACACACTTGTTCCACCGCAGTGTTCTGGTCCGCCATGAAGTAGGATAGTTGCTGAAATTAGTAATGTTACTTTAAACAAGGCTTGTTTGGTTCAGGTTCTCTAACATGGAATAGCATTTCAGTGCTTGCAACTAAGTCTGGACAGATAAAACTTATGATGCAGAAGTCGATCAATTAAAAGTTATTTTCCGCGAAGAAACGTTTTCATGGATCTTAGCAGGAATTCATTGTTTGTCGTTTTTTGTTTACCTCTAGTGGTCCAAATTCCGGATCAACGACTTCAACAACGTACTTATATGCAAAGTCATCGTCATCGTCAATTGCAAAATCAATCCAACGAAAATTAATGACAATGTCGTCCATGGCAGCTGCAAAACAAAAACGAAACCCGGCAATTATTTTGGAGGTGAAAAACAAGGCATCATGACATCCGGCAAATAAGCGCGGTGGAGCTGTGTTACAAAGTGCGAGATATGGAGAGGAGTGTTGACAGTGGAACCTCACGGAGGCTCCAATGTAAACAGTCTGTATCTATCAGCACTGACAGGGGTTACTGCTGTTACTTAAAACCTGCTGCTAAATGTCTAACAGAGCTCCTCCCCCTGACACGTCTGTATTGTCAGGGTGGGTTGTCGCTGTAGCTGGTTCAGGGTTTTTTTTAACAATCTACCACCCTGTTTCAGGGTTTTTAAACAATCTACCACCCTGTTTCGTCTTTCGGTACATTGACACAGTTCTTACTTCTGACCTTACTGGTCACTGCAAAACCTACAAAACAAAACTTTAAGCATTCTTACCAAAAGTTGCTGAATCTGTTCTGAAATAGTTTCATAATCATCACTGATCGGTTCCAAACTCTCTAAAGCTTGTTCTGCGTCTGGTAGCCACTCTAGAATTGCGTTCACAGAATCCTGGAAGTCGTGGCAAATCTGTATTGATTCCTCGATAGCTCTCTGTCTGGCCATAGAAGCTTTTACTACTGAGTCCCACCTGAGAAAATATGTGTAAATACTGGAGATTTCTAATATGATCCCAAAAGCTCAAAATTGCACAACCACCTACACCAAGGTCGGGTAGTTTCAGGAATGCAACGTTTAGAACAGATGCAGGACATTTTCAGCTCACTTTTGTCCAAGATCCTGAAGTTTCTCGTCTAGAGATTCCCCGACAGTGGGATCCTCTGACTCAGTTAGCAGTTCCTGACACGTAATCACAATGTTATCGTAATCTTCCTGGTGTTCGTCAAAACCAGTGTGAACTTTCTGAAACACAAGGAAATATTATCATAAGAACACCATAGTTTTAACGTGGACAACGAAGTTGATTAATGTACCTACCATTGGGCCATTGGGTAGTTGAACGTTAGCAGGTTTAGAATAATGTTCAATTGTTTCCAGAACAAGAAAACTATCAAGAAGTGAACAACCCCGAAGTTCCACCTCTCCTACCTTGTGTTCTTCCAGCTGATCAACCAAGTTGTCGTAGGTGTCCGCAACAGGGCCGCAGTTCTTGAGGTACTCCTCCTGCTCGGCTAACCAAGCCATCAGGTCGTTTAGCCGCTTGTCTATTGCTGCGGTGGCATCTCTAGCTCTCTGTAGGGCTGCCTCTCTTTCTGCTGCCTCCCCTGGAGGTTTGTGGAAATGAAGACAGCTGCAAAACTTGTACCTTAGTAAACTACTTCGTGACTGTATTAAAAAACGATAACTGCAGTTTCACTGTTCCCAAAGGTGGTTTATTTATTGTCTTTTTGAAATGCTGATAGATAATCAAGTAAAATTGCTCGTATGACTTTTCTATAAAGAAACGGTTGACTAACAGTCTTAGTTTTATGACTTACGATAAATTCTGAATAATTTTTTAAGTGTGATAATGATGTAATTAAGATTCTGGCTATAAAAAATGGTGATGGTCATCAATCAAGATACGAAAAAAACAAAACTAGTGCTTTTGAATATCAAATTTTGATCAATGAATCTACGAGGGAGTGCCTTCCCTTACCACTGGCATTGGTTATAATTATACCAGGGGCCTCATCCTTTCTTTTTCGATTGGCTGTAATTATGGTTATTGAGAACGAAGTGTGTTCAATAATTAGACTCTGATATGACAAATTTTCATTGCTTTTAAGCAAAATTCTGAGCAATTAACTTTTACAGACCTGGCAATCGGCACGAAAAAATTATCTATTGACAATCCCCTAGAAACATGAGTGTGAGACGTGAGTGTTATATGCACTGTGCAGTGGTACGATATAAATACTAACGAGCCCGTACATTAGAACAAGACAGTATAATGCAAGTTACTCAACTTTAGACACTTACTCTCTCGCTGCAACTTTAGTCGCTCTGCCTCCTCCCTCTTCCGCCTGATCTCATCAGCTAACCGATTTATCCTAGCAGCTCGTTCCTTGTGAATCTCTTGAGCCCGCCTCTTCTTATCCTCAAACTCCCGTCTTCTCCTCTCAGCTAGCTGCCGCTCCCTCTCAAGATCTGCTTTAACTTTCTCGTGTTCGCTTTCCAGATCAAACAGTCGTTTGTCCATGTCACTGTTCTGTTGCAGAAGATCGTTTAGTTTATCCCGTTCTTCCTTTTCCTTGCGTTTTTCGGCATCCAATTCAGACCTCAGTCTCGCAATTTCCTCATCGTTTTTCAGCTTTTTCTGCTCTTCAACTTCAGCTTTAAGCCGGAGTCTTTCGAGCTCACTATTAATTTGACTGATCAGATCCTCGAGTTGACGTCGTTTCTTTTTGAGGTCGTCAAGGAGTAACGTCAAATCTTCTTCCTGTTCTTCAAGTTCCCTCTTCTTACGCTCACAGTCTTTAATAGCTTTATTTTGTTTCTTCTGAAGATCACCATATTCATCTTGAAGGTCAGCAAGGAGTTTTCTCAGTCGATCTATTTCATCTTCAAGGTATTGAATCGCTGATTTCAGGTTCGAATTGTCATTGTGCAATTCGGCAATTCGTTTTTGTCTTTCTGTTGACAGTTCCTTGTGTTTCAGCTTGAGAGCTTTAATCCTATCCTCGAGTTCTTGTTTCATATTTTCAAGCTCTTTTTCTTTGACCTCAAAGTCTTTTTTCATTCGTTCCAATTCCGAAATTTTTTCTTTATCCTGTTCATCTTTCAGTCGATATTTTTCCTGCAGATCAGCAAGCGAGGCTTTCAGATTTCTTATCTCCTCTTCGAGATTACTGATTGATCTTTTAAGACCATCAATTTCACTCTTCAAACGGTCTATTTCTGCGTTCCTTTTCTGACTTTTCTTGTCATTCTTTGCTGTTACTTCAGACGTTTCTTGATTCACCTCTGTGATTTTATCTTCTAGATTTGATCTTCTTTTTCGAAGGGAATTTAAGTGTGCTTCCTTATCTTCGATGTTTGCTTCATCCTCCTTCTTCTTTTTGTCCCATACAATTTTGGAATTCGCGAGATTTGTTATACGTTTTCTTTCCTCTGCTTCCAAATCAGATATTTTTGCCTCTAAATTCTCAATTTTTCTGGCCAATTCTTCAAGTTCTGCCCACCTCTTTTCGTCTTCTTTAGCTCTGACTTTCCGCTCGTCAGCTTCTTGGTGTTTAAGGTCTTTAATTCTGTCTTCGGTTTCCCTAATTTTGTCCTCCAGCTCCTTCAGATCATGCTTGCGTTTATCAGAATCCTCGGCAAACATCTTCCGAGCTTTATCATTGTCTTGTTCACAGTCAGCGAGGGATTTCTGTAGTTCCTTCTCTAATGCATTAAGTTCAGCTAGCTTGCTCAGCAGATGGCTCTCCTGCTTTTTGAAGGTATCTTTAGCCAAACTGTCTTTCGTTTTCAGATCTTCCAGGTCGTCTTCCAGCTTCTTTATTTCCCTTTTTAAACCATTAATGCTTTTATTAAGAGAGTTTTCGTCACTGTTCAGTATGTCTAATCTTGATTGCATCGCTTTCGCCTGATCCTCCAAAGCATTTATCTTTGTTTTTTGTTCGTGTTCATTTTCAACCATTTCACGTTTGAGTTCCTCTTCTTTGCTATTAAGGTCTGCGATCAAAATAGATTCTTGTTTAATTCGTTTTTCAAGGTCATTGATAATGTCTTGTTGCTCTTTGAGTAGCCTTTCTCCTTCTTTTCGTTTTCTCTCTTCATCTTCCCTCAGCTTTTTGATTATATCCTCTAACTTTGATTTTGACATTCTGAGCTCATCTAAATCCGATAAAAGCTTTCTTTTCTTTTCCTCGAAGTTCGAAGTATCTTCATCTCTCGCAGACTGTAGATCCTGGATGTCTTGCTCACGGTGAGCAATGTCAGTGTTCAGCTGAGAAATGTCTGACTTTAATCTATCAATTTCCGTGTCCAGCCCAGCAATCATCTTCTCCCACTCCGCTTTCGCCTTCTTAAACATCTCCCTCTCTCGTCGACTCTGTTCTTGTAACTCAGCTAATCGTCTATTATGGTCGTCGTGTTTCTTGTTCAGCTCTTCCAGGTCTCTCCTTCGAGCCTCCGCCATTGCTCTTCTCACCCTCTCTTCCTCCTCCCGAGCTCGCCTGTCCTCTGCAAGCTTCTTCTCGGCAGCTTTGTCCGACCCCTCGTTCTCCATCTCCTCCTGAATCCTCCTCATCCGCTCGAAGAAGCCTGTTGGGACGTCTCCCATGGAGAGACGTGGAGCAGCTGGTTTCATAGGCATGATGACTGGTTACTAGGTCACGGGCATGCACACAAATCTTAGGAATAATCTAATGACTACGGCTCAACGGGCTTATCTTAGACAAGTTTAACATTAACAACGTTTAAATAATGCCGATGTACTGTTATAAAATGGCTGTGTAAGATATCTTCAGGTATTGCTAATTGCTCATAAGTCATCATAGGTAAATGATCTAATGGTCACAGCTTTAAGGAATAATAAGCCCGCCCAAAAATTTAAACCCTGAGACCAACAAAAAATTTCTTAGCACAAGATGGGAACTGGGAATTTTCCTACGCTGCTTAGAGATTCTCGATTATAGTTTTTCAATTATCATCTACAATTTGACATGGACGTGACTCAAAACGGCCCTGTCCGATTGCAATATTGAGGTGTTATTATGAAAGCCAAGCATGGTAAAAGCTGTGAAATATATTATGATGAACAAGCGAAATAGTGAGTATGTGCAAACTATAATGATTGTAAGAGCTAGATAGAATTCAGGGTTTATTTCAGAATTGTATTCCTAGCATTTATTTCCATCATCAGAAGCATTTCTATCATCAGAAGCAAGTCCGAAATCAATTATTATAAAAAGGTTAATGTTTTATATTTCTCCAATTTTTCGCCCCATTAAATCTTAGACCAAAAAATGTTTACCGCTTACCTTCTCTTCATCTGTTACGACAAGTGGTCTGTCTATCTGTCTATCTGTCAATCTGTCCATCTGTCATAGTTAAAATTCTGCTAGATAAAAGTCTACATCTAAGTTAAAATCCGAGTCGATTACAGATGGGTCTCCTCAATAGACGGCTCGGTAGGATGTTTATTCGTTTGTTCAGTAATCTCAGAAATATCGCTAAGTTCCACCGTGGGTACTGATAAGATCGATTTCTCGTACTGAGTCTCGATAGCCAGGACTTCCTCCTCAGCAAGCTTTATCAGTTCCTCCCGATCAGGTAGTGGGCTGGGGGAGACTGCCTGATTTCCATCACGAGCCGGGTCTGCTCTCTGATTTACCCTCACTGGCAGGGTACAATGTATATAAGCGCGATTTACTTCTATTTCGTATTCGCAAGTGAACAGTAGCACTGTAGCAGCAAGAAAATGCATTCGACTTTTCCAGAAGATCAAGATTATCTAATGAAATTATGATCAATAATTAATAACTAGTCATTCTAATCTTATTTTGCATTTCAAGACCTGCTTGTCTCGAAACATAATTGAAATACGAACCTGGAGACTGAAAGTTTTTGTAAGGACTTAGCCGGGTCTGGACTGGGGCGGAGGCGAAACGTTTTCTGTGATAAACCGGGCTTCTGACTTGCCTGACTGCCGTTCGGATCGACATTCTTCTATGGTTAATGTCATTAAGAGGCGACATAACGGAAAACAAAGGCGGAGTCTTAGTATTGGAGTTCCATGGTGGTCTATCGTCTAGAGATCTGTATCGAACTCTGGGTTGGGTAGTAAAGGAGTCATAAGTGTAAAGAACGGGACCTGGACTGCTGCCAACTGGAGAACAACTACTGCAGAACCTCGTAGAACCACCCGGTCTAACTCGTGGTATGCTGATTGGAGATGGTATGGGGGAGGGCGTGGAGCTTCTAACATATCGGGGTTCCGGTGTTGTGATGGATGAATCCCAGGGCTTCCTCGCGCTGATGGGTGATGGTGTCCTAAATTTTAGTTTCAGTCTGGAGGGGCTCAATCTGTCTCCAAAGGAACGAGTCTCGCCCACGGGCAATGAAGACGGTCTGATCCTTACACTGGGTGAGCGACCAGCAATTGGTCGAGACGGGGACAGCCGAGTTCTGTACATTGTAGAAGGTTGCTTGAGGTTTGGGATAATTGTCTTCATTTTTGGCGATCTTGAAGGAGTTCGTCTTGTTGGCGAAGGTAGTTGTTCAATGGGACTCGATCTTTTCATTGTGTTAGACGAAGTTTTCAGAGAAGTTTTACTTTTTGAAACGATTTTATTTGTGTCGTCCCACCTTGGCTTAAATTGAGACTGAGACGACTGCAATCGCGGTTTTTCTAAGACAGTCGGATAGTCACCTGATGATGTCGATGTTGCATATTTTCCAGTAGAATTCCACCTGGGTTTGAATGTGCTAATGTTCGCGGCGGATCTTTTTGATTTTTTCTCATATTTGAACGAAGTGTTCGTCGAATCAAGTGTTAAACTTTCTGTCGAACAAATTTTGGTCGTTGCAAAAGACGACCTAGGCTTGAATTCCATACGAGGCGATGCAGATTTGGATCGATTGACTTGATCTGAAATGTCACGTGATATTGATCTGTGGTTTTGTGGACTCCACCGTGAACGAAAAGCCACAGATGAATTTGGAGGTTCCTTTTCAGGTCTAACTTCTTTGCTTGATTCTGCCATTGTAGAATGTCTCGCAATTTTCGAGGTGCCGTTCCAGCGAAACTTAGGGATGTGGGGCGATATATCCGTAGTTGGTTTCGAGATTTTTCCTGAGTACCCTAACGCCTTGGTAGTCGAAGAAAACCTTGGCTCAAATGAATTTCCAATGGAATTGGTGAGTGGCTTTCCTGATGAAAGACTAGTTTTGTTGGAGCCATGAGGTTTAGGTGGTAAGATCAGACGAGGCTTGAACTTTGATGGAGAAGAAGTCGGCATCGACTTCGATAAGCTCGATGTTAAAGGACATATGTCGACTTTCAGGGAAGATGGGGAAGACAAAGCAAGCCGTGGAGATGATGTTCCTCTGAAATGAGGATATGTTGGAATGGCTTTAAATTTATCTTGAACTTCAGGTTTGCTGGGTTTAGCTGGCTTAGCCAGTGTATTTGATTTACCAGAAGTGGTAACCTTCCGTCCCGTGACTGAACCAGCTTTGACTTTTATCGAGGGTGATTTAACTTTTGAAGTGAGACTATGTCTCACATCCTCAGTTGGCGTGTTACTTTCCTCACTTTCTGTTGGCTGGGACGATTGGATTTGATTGGTTTGAGTTTTAGACTTGGAGGCCAGAGCAATGGAGCTAGCTATCGGCTTCGGTACGACGATCTTAGGTTTCCGGGAGGCGATTACTTTGGAAGATTCAGATTTGGGAGATTCAGATTTGCTCCTCATTCGTTCTCCAGAGTCCGGCTGTACTGATAATGACTCGTCTTTTCTTCTTGGGAATCCCTTGCCGCCAACAGACTTTCGTTCATTTATCTGCAAGTTATGATTCTTATTGTTTGGTTCTTTCAACGTCTTACCATAATTGATACGATTTCCGTTAAGAGGATCTGGCCCTAAATTTGACGTTAAACTTCTATTTTGCTTTGATGCTTGAACAAGATTTGAACCAGGCTTAGAGATCTTCCTTAAGTTAAGAACTGATGATTTTGAAGAGACAGATCCGTGTCCCATAACCGGTGAAACTTCTTCCTCTGTTCTTTTGGACAAAGGTAGAGATAAAGTAGGATGAGCTGACGATTGACCATGTAGTGGTTCGATATTTTTGTGAAATTGTTCATCACTGACTTCTACCCGAGCGAACTGAGGTGCTTGGCTAGAGATTTGGATTTTGTGCTCTTCCAGGCCTACTTTCTGAGAAGTTTCTGATGAATCAGAAACGGAGTCATTGCAAAAATGGGGATCCAACATCTCCTTGGATTTGGAACGAATTTTCATATTCGAATGGAAAGATTTATCCAACAATTTGCTGCTATCAGTAGACCTTGAAAAGGGTGAATGGAAAGATCTGTTATCCGATGAATCCTTAGTAGAAACTTGTTGAGGGCCTCGTGGAAATTTGTTGAATCCAGAAGATGAACGTGGTTCAAGCAACGGCGAGTCCTTATCATCGTTTTCTTTCGATAAGTCGTCTAACAGTTTACTAGAACGGCGGTCAATGGGTGCGGAATTAGAACCCCTTTTTGTTGGATTTATAGTAACGCCATATTCTGTAGGGAACAAATGGGAAGTTGATCTTTGATTTTTTGAAGGATGTATTGGCGAGCTGGTATCGGTAATAGATACTCCGAGTTTCGCAGGTTTTGTGCCAGCCGACATTTTTCTATTGCCTGAAGGTCGAACTGATAAATTGGTGTTCGGATTTGAAGTACCAAAAGGATGTGGAGATTTAGTCCTTGATCTAAACGATGTTTGAGCCGTGGATTTATCAAGTGTGCTGTCTGCAGATGTATCCACTAAATTTGATCTATGAGTGTTATTACTCTTGAGGGTGTTATTGCTCACTTCTGTGCCAGCACGTGACTTTGCATCTTTGCTTCTGACGGAATTTCGATCGATTAAAGAAGCTCGGCGTGAACCAAAAGTATCTTTATCTGCCACGTAAAGATGTGAACTTTTAAAAGGCGCAGTTGCGTCAATCGAGGTGTCACCAACATCGCGCTCTATCTCCACGTTTGAAGTCGATGAGAGTTTTCGTGGACTTGACTTAACTGATTTCTTGGGCAAACTTTTCACACTATGTCGATGACTTTTCTCCACATCTCCTTCTTGATGAAAAATGTCCTTATATAAAGAGGTGGACTCTTTGCTATTGGCTCCTTTTGGGGCAGGTATGGATTGAGATACACCAGGGACTTTAGATTTATTTTCACTGTTGCTATAAGATGCTGTTAAAGACTTTCTTCCGACAGCGATATCGTCAGAGCGACGGTCAGTGACACTCGAGGGACAAAATTGGCTATATTGTTCAATGGTAGAATCATCGATTGAGTATGCTTTTCGAGATTCGGGCAACTTTTTACTTTGAAAGGATTGGCTTGAGGATGTTGATGGGACTGAGTGACTAACCTTAGCGTCTTTCAGAACTTGTTTTGAGGCCCTGAATTGGTGTTCATGCAATGGATTGCCAGGTTCTGCGTCATTAGCACTAGAGGACCCATATCTCTTAGGATCCTCGGAAGACCTAAGGGAAGATACTGACACTTTTGGAGTTATTGTAGATGAAATCAGCCTTTTAGGAGTGTCTTCAAAAGAAACTCTTTTCAATCGCCTTGGGACATTTGGTAAAACAGTTTCAGAAGAATTAGGTTTACTGGGGATTGGCTTACAATCATTGGCTTTATTTTCTAACAGATGTTGCATTTTCTGCTTAGGAGGAGAGGGTGCTGACTGGGCTGATTGTGAACTGTTTGTTTGAGAATCAGTGTTGAAGGAAGGAGAAGAAGCAGTAGCGTCACTTTCAGATCTTATATTCCCAGAAAAACGTGTAGAATTTGGAAGAGTTGTAGAAAAAGCAGAGGTAGATGTATAGGTTTTACCACTGGTTTCAGTAGTGGAATTTCTATGGGATCGCTCACTCACTGAGGCGCTACTACAGTCCTCATTCCTATCAACAGATGAAACCGCTGGCTTAGCCGCGGCAACTGTTTTGTGGGGAGATTCGGCGATGCTCGGAGCAGTACCCTGACCGATGTGGTATGAAGGACTAGCGACATAATCTCTGCTTGAATTATCTGAATCTGACTGATAGTGAAGGTCTCCTACAACTGTAAATTTTGAGTTTTAGTCTCATAAGTGCTTACCAAGGACGGCTACTATAGTTTGATGTAAGTTTATCAATGCGTCAAACATTGGTGAATACGCGATATAGTGACAACACTAAATAGTGACAAGTACCTTTTAATGACAGTTGGCATATGTCATCCAACAGTGCGCTTGTCGAACTATGCAACACTTAATGGTGACAATTGTGACCTGGTGCTAGCCTGACTTTGTTTATACTTGTTGCTCTACCGTTTAGTGTTGGCACTATACAGTGTAGGAATCTCAAACACTTCATAGCTCGTGCAGTAAGCATCAGGACACAAGATAAAATTAAAATAGCATATATTTAACCTGTCAATGGTTTGTCAGTTTTGATAGGCGTTTTAAGTTTACGGTCGGTCTTGATAGTCTCAGTTTTGTTCTGGTCGGTCCGTTCTAGAAAGGGAAGAGTGATAAAAATAAATTAAGAATGAGACGACGTTAATAAATGCTAAAGGATAACATATACTCAAATAAAGTTAAGATAATAGTAGTATGATGTACGGTTCAATGGTGAAAATTATGTAAAACAGAGTCGGTAAATAAGTAAGACCTTTCTTGTCCTTTTCAGATTTGCTCTTCTTCCTTTTATCTTTTTTCGGAGCATGGTCTGAGGGTAGTGAAAGAATGTAAAGCGAGCTGGAAATGATAAATAAAAAACAAAAATAAAATCCACAATATGACAGGAGTATGACGGAGTTTACCTCCGTAAATATTCGCTAGAGGGCTCCCCTCCCTGGAGCTCAGATAAAAGCCATCGGGAGAAGGGGTCGTACTGCTTTGTCTTCTGAAATTCGAGGAAGAAACGGTAACAGCGATGGATTGTCTTCTTGTGGGACTAGTGGGGGAAGCGTTAGAATGGACGGACGATTGTCCGTGCTTAAAATTTCTTGAATCCGTTTCTTCGTATTTTTTAGGAAAATCTTCATCTTTCTTGACGAGTTTTCCTTTGTTTTTCTTCTTGCCATCGATCTTCTTTTTACTCTTTTTTAGAATCTCAGTATATGACTTGCTATATTCTGAAATTTTTGGAGAATCGATCAATTGTCCCTTCTGATTAAGCAAGATCGTTAAATGTCTGATATAGATCGCTGGACCAATATCATTGGATGAAGGAAGCAATTCTTCTCAAGATTTAAGGACGCTAGGGGTAGACCAGAAGAGCACATCAAATGACGTTCAAGATATGTTTCAAAGTTTTACTTCTCAAGGAACAGG
Organism: Mnemiopsis leidyi; assembly: GCA_000226015.1. Classification (NCBI taxonomy): domain Eukaryota; kingdom Metazoa; phylum Ctenophora; class Tentaculata; order Lobata; family Bolinopsidae; genus Mnemiopsis; species Mnemiopsis leidyi. Next base: position 550,475 of record JH152823.1, on the reverse strand, counting down.
CTTAGAACTGAATGCTATAATAAGACTAAAATGACTGAAGCAGCACTGAATGTAAGTATTGCAGCACTGAATGTAAGTATTGCAGCACTGAATGTAAGTATTGCAGCACTGAATGTAAGTATTGCATGGGAAAATGCGCTTTGTGAGAAAGTTTATCAATCTTCCAGGCAAAAGCGCTAATCAATAAGTTTCAATCAAAAAGAATGTGATAAAGTAATAAAGAACTAAAGTTTAGTTTATCATTTCCCTCCATGACGATTACATAGTTCAACTTGTATGAATAAATGACAAATTGATCATCAGAGTAAAAAAGAAAAGTTAAGATATTGTTAAAATAAGTTAAAATGTCAGTCGTCAAAAAGTCGTTAAGTTTTGGTCAAAGTTGAAGCATAAAACCTTCGTCTGTCAATGCAAGGTCGTCAATGTAATTTCGTCTGTCCAGAATCTTTTGGGCTAAATCGATCAGTTTAGACTTTTCCTCGTGTAACCAATGTAACGTTGAAGCACTTAGTTCTGACATAATAAGTTAAATATTTGACCGTGATTTTTTTTGTTACTGATGATACTAGTAATTCTGGTGGAATGACTTAAAATGTCTGCTTGAAAAATGTCGAATAAAACTCTATCAAGTTTAATGGAGCAATGAAATGATTTTCAGTCGTGTAACATATTCATGACATAGGAGGTATCATAAAACCTACTTTCAATCGAGTCTGATGAAGACACAATTTCTCGATCAAGTTTACTAAAATTTGCAAACCTAGAAGCCAGTCCCATTTCTTGTTGAGCTCCTCGAGTTTATCTGCGATAATATCAGCTTGAGCTGGATCGGTGAGATTCTTATAGTTCTCTCCCAGACTATTAACCAGCTCTACGTCAGCGGACTTGGTCAATATCGCATCTTGTATGTCCTGAAGACGGAAACATTTAACACTGACCAGCCAACCTGTTAACAACCTGACTCTCGGCTGTAGCGCTGCAGCACCCTAACCCTAACCCTAACCAAATACATCCTCCAATCGAAATAATATTTTGACAAAACTTATAATTTCAGACGAGTAATACAGATAATCGATATATACCTTGTGTTTGGCCATCATGTCCTCCACGATGTCAATACTACTCAGAGGAACACCGTCATTCTCAGTCAGCTGAGCCTCAACGGTATCCATGAAGTTACCGACATCAGCAAGAGTCTTCTCAAAGTCGAGGATCTGGTTGTAAGCAGCAGATAGAGACTTCTTTCTCTCGTCAGCCAGCTCGTTACACCTGTCCCACTTGTTAAGGATCTCGTCTAGCAGATCCTGGTCCTCCTCACAGAGACCTTCTTGACTCTTCAGAGATTCGATAAGAGGAGCATGAGAAGCGAGCTGCTGTGAGTCGGCTTTATGATGTTCTACCTGACTTGTAACGGTCTCCAAGTCAGCACCTGAGTTGATATAAGCAACTTTAATCAGGGGATCGTAAATAATTTTCTACACCTGTATAATATAGGTCTTAAAAAACAAAAACTAATTTCATAAGCGAATAGCGACTGTTTTATACCTGGCTTTTCAGCTTTGAGAAGTTCGGTTTCCTTTTCGACAAGTTCTGGCATGATATAGTCAAGAGTATCTCTGATATTCTTAGCCTCTAACATAGCGGCCTCTAACTCTTGTTGTCGTGATGCGGTGTCGTTAAGCAGATTATCATACTTCTTTTGTAGTTCCGCAATCTGAATAATATAATTTTTTAAATCAGACACGATTTATAGATACACGATGATTGACTAGGTACTATTTAAGGGTTCAGTCGTTTTGTGAACAGAAAATATATTTATATTGAAAGAAAGCCGAATTAGACGAAAAAATCAGATAAGAACCTTATCATTGAGGGGTTTATCATTTTGCAATAAGTCATTCTTCAAGACTTGGCCAATCTTCAGCAGATCCTTGAAGAGATCATTACCCTCATCCTGCACATCATCGGTGAACTTGTTGTGATGCTCTAGTTGCTCCTTCAAGATGTCGGCCGACGAAGATGGTGGTTCTTGGTTCTTCAACTCGTTTATCTGATTCTCCAACCATGTGGACAGTGTTTGGGCGGCATCATCGAACTTGTGGAGCTGCTCCTTTGTCCTCTTCAACTCTTCTATCTTTTCGTTCTTCTTCTGCTCTTTGTCCTTGCACTTCTTCTTTAGATCATCGATCTTAGATTGAAGCTTCTTTACATCAGCTGGATTACAATCCTTGGAAATACGAGCATGTACCTCCTCTAACTTTCCAAGCTTATCTTCAAGAGAAGATATTTTTGGTTCGAGGTCTTCTTGATATCTCTCGTTGTCTTCCACACTCTTGATGTCAGTTAGAGGAACTGTATTCTTTTGAGGAGTGATAGACTTGATGGAGTCGTTTATGTCACAGATATCAGCGGTGAGAGCATCCAACATATCACACTTGTCCCTGAGATCGTCCTTTTTATCTTCGAGAGCTTTTTTAGTTTCCCTGATGTTGTCCAACATAGCTATGACGACTGGATTAGATGTACAATTAGGATATTGGTTCTCCAAATTTCGCATCTTCTCCTCCAAAATGTGGAGGTCTCCAAGCTCGTCGTCAATGTCTGCCATGTACTGAATCAGGTCAGCTTCTTGTAGCCTGGGTTTCGGCATGTTGTCGGTGTACTCCTTGACTTTGTCGAACGATTTTGAAATCTCAGCAAGCCTTTGAGAGATACCCTCTTGGTTGGCAAGCTCAGCTTCCAGGTCGTCCAGTTGCAATTTCAGGTCGTCGTACCTGAAAAATACCCAAAAATCATATATTGACTTAAAACTGCGTAAAGTGAAGCAATTTCGGGTAACTAAGAGGAGTGAGTAAAATTCTTGTCAAAACTTCAAATTTCAAATTCGTATAGAAACTTCAAATAATGGCACAAATCTAACCTCTTCTGCACATCTTTGAGATGAGCACTAAGGTCGATCGCGGTCTGACACATGTTATCCTGGTCGTAAGACGTCACCAGCTCCAGAGCACTCTCTCCGAAGGTAGCCACATCGTCAACATCCACCTTGTGGGACTCAATATCCTTCATTAACTTCTTGACAGCAGCCAGTTTTTTCTTGATGTCTTCCGGAGTGTAAGGCTTTGAGGTCTCCGATGCGATGGATCTGGTCATATCATCTATCCAAGGTAGAACATCGGCCTCAATATCCTGACGGGTTACCGTTACAATTTTCAATTTCTCACGTTTTTTGCACAATTTTCAGTTTCTCCATGCACTGTAGCTCGTGGAACACTTGTTATGAAATTTAAATATATACCTGTAACGAAGTGATGAAAGGAAGTACTCCATCTAAAGCATCACCCCTAGCCTTCAACTTATCAGCTATCCTGTCGATCTTCTCAGAAATCTGGCGATGTCCATCATCCACCTCTTCTCTGGTATCGGCTGGAATGTCTTCAGCGATATCGTCAATGTCGAGCTTCAGGTCGGACAGACTTCGTTTGAGAGTCTCACAACGCTCGGACAAAGTCTGTGAATGAAAATTCAATAAGAAAGAAAGCAAATGATGACGTGAAATAAGAAACCGGAAAATTCATAGCTTCACACAAAAAATTGGTACTACAGTATTAATGTGGTCAATAAGCCAAACAAATACTATCATAGTTCATACCATGTTCTGTAGAGACTGGGCGGTAGCAGCGGCTACATTCACAGAGATCGGATCTAGAGCACTAAGATCTTCATCTAGCAGGAGAACTTCGTCCATGAGAGACAGTCTCTCTTTCTCGTTGTTCTTCAGGACACTCTCCACCTTATCTGCTGAGTCTCTTCCACTGTCCAATCTGGAATAAGAGTAAGTTTATGTTATAGGTGCCTAAGAAGAAAGGTGATAAAACTGGCTTATAGATAGACTTATAGGTTATAGTATCTACGGATCAGTCAAGAATGAACCATAATATCGTATAAAAGTACGAAGTGTACGGTAGACTTACGAAAGTCCGAATTCATCCAGTTTCTGTCTTGCTTCTTGCAGTCTGCGTTTTAAGAATGGAGTATCCTCGACCTCAGAGAGTATTGCTTCGATTTCGCCCTCAATTTTGGCCAATTTCTTTTCAAGTGAACCATGAACTTTTTGGAAGTCATTAACAAGCTCCTTCTTTGTTTTCGGATGGAGATTTGGGACTGATGATTGTCCATCAAAGTCCTTTTTGTTTCTGGTTAATTCAGACATAAAGGTATCCAAACTATCATCGATTTCGTTGAGTTTTTGAATCTTCTTCTCAATGTCTTCCTTTCTATTTTGAGCTGCTTTCTCCAAATCCCACACAGATTGTTGAACTGCCTTGGGATAGTTCATGATCTCTCTTTGTAGTTTAGGTGTTTCTTGGAGCAACATCAGATCACAGGTGTCATCACACTCTTGAGCGAACGATACTGAAAATATCAAGTCAATTTATCTTGTCCGAAATACTGCAACAAAATGTCTAGAGAATCGTTTAATTACTAAGTACTTGACAGTTAAAAGTTACAAAACACTGCGGACTGCCACATTTTCCAATTAACAGTTCACCAACCGATTTCAGGTTTGATTGCATCGATGGAAACGAGATGTTGGATGACTTCCTTGAGCTGAGAGTTGAGGACCGGGACACTGGATGCTAGGGGACTCATCTCTCCGCCCTGCTCATTAGAACGCTTTATCATACCGTCAATAGTCTCACGATCTCGCTTCAGCTCGTCCATAGCTTTGTATACCTCCTGTACAAAAAGTTATTTGAGATTCAAAGATAATAATAAAAGATAGCGTTAAATCTATTGCAGCTTGTAAGACGCATTTCAAAATACATTGAAGCAAGTTTAATATATCAACTGACTGAGATTCTGATTATCTATGAAGTAATTTCAAAGTTGGTGTGTGTCACAAACTTACACTGAGTTTGTCCTGGTGGTCATCACAATCGCTCCTAATGACGTTGTATCTGTCTTGCAGTTTGGCAAGTTTCTCCTTCATCCTGTCGGCATCATCAAGAGACAGGCCCTCCAGAGCCTTCTCGGTGATAGAAGATATAACGCCTTCGTAACCGTGTATGTCCCGTTTCAGTTCCTGGTGAAGTAATAAAGGTTCAAACTTTTGGCATGTTGAGAGTTTTCAGTGGAATTTAAAGAAAGATTACAATGTTAGCAACGTGTATTTTCAAAAGAGTATCAACTAAAGATAGTAGCTAGATGCATGCAGCATTGAAAACTTACCGAGTATTTTGATAGCTGTTCTTGCAATTCGTCGTCCTTGATCGAGAGTGTATCCTTTGTGCTAAGCTCGGTCTCCTTCTCGTTTAGCCACCGCCTGATATCCTCCAGTGCTTTCTCGATACCCTGACTTCTCTTTAAGGCTGACTCCAGATCATACAGTCTCTGTGTAATGGTGGCGTTCATCCTCTTCCAGCCCTCGTTGATCTTCTCGAGTTTTTGCTTCAAAGGAGGCATTGAGTCCGCACCCAACTTAGCTTTGTTAATCAGACTTCTAGCTAGCTCATTAGCGGTGGTGATGTGGCTCTCACATCCGTCAACAATTGCTCTGAGTGACTTTATTTGTTCCAGCTGCTCCTTTATAATGTGCGGTTCTGATGATATTGGGGGAGCTGCTGCTAACTCTTTCTCTTTTTCGTTCTGCCATCGCAGGATCTTGTCCAGAGCAGCTTCCAGTTTTCGGATCTTTGTGTAAGTTCTCTCAAGACGCTTTTCTTGTGATCTGCACTTGACACAGAATTTCTGAAAGTTAACAACATTAGAAAGTTGCGTCAAAAACTGCTCTTCAGCTCTTAACCTTAGTCCTTAAGGTAATATTCGAAGGTGTATATTTCAATAATTCAATGATACGACATGTTTCTTGTAAATTCTTTAACGATGTCAGATTGTCAGAATAAACCCGGACCGGGCTAGCCAACACCAGAACACTAGAAACAGACAAGGAGATTTCTACCTAAACAACTTACCTTCCAGTCGGCTCTGAAGGAGGTGACTTTGTCGCCAAGGTCGGCCGGTATAACGTAAAGGTGGTCGTTGTCAGCGAGGGAGAGCAGGTACTCACTCTCCTTCATCATCTCCTCTATCAGCTCCTCCTTGCTCTCCAGCTCCGTGGTGATAGCCTGCAGAGTGGAGCTTAGTTTCTGTTTTCTTAAGTTTTATAGCTCTATAGTGATAGCCTGCAGAGTGGAGCTTAGTTTCTGTTTTCTTAAGTTTTATAGCTCTATAGTGATAGCCTGCAGAGTGAAGCTTAGTTTCTGTTTTCTTAAGTCTTATATCGGTTGTTATTTACGTAACTTCTCATAATTAAATGGCCGTCACAAGATACAAAAAATGCTTCCCTATGTCAAAAATACCGTTCCTTATGATCGATTTCTAAAATTCCTACTGTCGATTAAATCTTTGACGGAATGAAAAAAAAAGAATGCAGTATAGTCGGTTACTTTTCTTCAGATTGAATCACAGTAAATTGTAAAAACCGAAATAGAGTAATAGAGTATCGAACCTTGCAGTGTTTGAGTTGTTTAGCGACCTCCACTACATCGGTAGCAACAGGGTCCAGAATCTCCAGCCTCTTGCGACTGTTCTTGAGGTACTGTTGGAGACAGTTGTACCAATACACCACCTTCTCCACTCGGTCCATCGTCTCCTGCAGTTCTTGTGAGGCGCTCTTCGCCTGGTTGGAACAGGAGCAACATGAGCAAAACGGAGAGAGGGAAGTTAACGACTTAAACCACGATACGATCAGCATCAAGTTGGAGCTAAGCTCGCATGCTGGGCACGGTAAAACGACTGATTTCAAGCTGCAATCGGATCTCTCATTAGAAGTAAAAAACGAAGGCTATTATTAAGGGTCAGCAGCTGCAAATACAGTCCGCTGTGCACATCTGCCAGTTATACAGCGTACATCAAAATTTAAATAGATCCTAATGCTGAAATTCATTGATAGTATGTCACGTGTGGCTACCTTTTTCTTAATCCGACGTTTGCCTCTAGGTGAGGCAGGGTGACCATTAACAGGGCTGGACTCATGCTGCTGCCCTGACTGATTTGTCTGGGGACCGTTACTTTTATGAGGACCGTGCGACAGATGTTGAACTTTTTGAGGACTGTGGTCAGGCCGCCTGTGACGAGTATCCCGCTGTTTGCTGTGGTAGTGCTTCTTGTGACGACGAGACTCGTTGTTTTCAGTGGGGCGGCTACCGCTCGGTAGTCCAGCTTCCGTTTCGTCTGCCGGCATCGTGTTGGAAGGTCACGGTACCTCCATTACAGCAACAAGACACTGGATCAACACAACCACATACAACTCTCAACCATCTACAATGTAGGAAGGTGGCAAGAGAGGGTTATTATCACGCTACCCCCAACCAAGAAAGCATTACTAATTTCCTAGTGGAGAAGAAAGGGAGGCAAACAACCAACACTGACATTCTGCTTACTTTTCTTGAACACAGGACCATGTACACAATAAGCAAAAGATACCAACTTCACAGTATACACATTATACAACTTTTAGTTCGTGCGTGTACTGTGTGTGAGTTATCAATTACTGGCATTGCATGTAACAAGTCGGTCAAGCAAATCACAGAGAGGGTGGCCGACTGAAGAAAGTACATGGAAATGTACCTGACTGAAGTACATGGAAATGTACCTGACACAACTTTACTAGTAAAAATGTAGCACTTGTGTGAGGCAATAACACGAAACAAATAGAAATTCCTAGATAAGTGGGGCTCAAATAACAAACACCTTTAAAGGTGGGTTAAAAAGAGGACATATTGAATTAGGGTGGGATGTGAAAGCATTCATTTAGCAGATTGAACGATATTATAATACACCGTGTTTCCATGACAACTCTAATTCGCAGAAAGGAACAGTCGGCTCCCATATTATTGACATATTGCAACATCGAATTAAGGCAATTTCGTCGACAACCTTTAAAAAAGGTATAATAGTTTAATAAAGGGTAGGATATGGGATGGCAATGATTAAAGCTTAGGCGTTCTGACTAATTTCTTGAAAAATTAATTTAGCTTTCTTCATTTCTACCCATTACTGAAATTACTAAACTATTATTTCAACCAGCTTAAAGAAAGGGAATTTTACATATACCAGATAGAATATTTAATTACGAGCTATCTGCTATTTCATCTCTTATCTGATGATGTTCGACACTGTTATTACGACACGAATATACCAGTACTGGAATTACGACACGAATATACCAGTACTGGAATTACGACACGAATATGCTGGTACTGGAATTACGACACGAATACGCCAGTACTAGAATTACGACACGATTGAAATGAATTGAGGCACAGATTGAAACATATCCTTCCCATTTCGGCATCATAAAAAGAGAACCGCTCGAAATAAAAAGCACTAAGTTGCACTACAGTGCAATGTACAAAGATCTATGTACATGTGTTCAGATCTGTCGAGTAAAGACTAAGCAGGACCATCATCATGGAAAATGTGTAATTCAGTCCCTAACTAGGGGTGGAGTTGGTATCTGTAGTTGATAGGGGGGCGTGTAAGAAGCTGTCATTAAGGACATTTAACAATTATCAAATAAAATTGGGCTACCAGAAAAGAGTTACTGTTAAATATTTTACCACAAAAAACAGAAGATAGTAGTAGATATGTATCAGATCATCAACTTGAAAAGCAAAATTTGTCCGACTTAGTTAGCTTGCCCCTAAACACCGAGTACACGGGGATGGTACTGTGCACCTGATAAGTTTAGGGAAGACAAGGTCACGTGTTACCGCAGAGTACAGACAGAACACGTGACGTAACAGGAACGTTATATCACGTGGAGGGATTCGAGGGAAAGCGAGCTGGCTTGTTCTCATGACAACGAGGATCTTGAAATATTCAATTCAACTGGTACGTTTTGTTAAAGACCTCGAATAAAACCAGCGAACAGTGTGAGGTCATTATACTGAACAAGGAAATATATTGTGGAATGAAAGCATGATATGTAAAGAATTTAAATGGTTTATTCTGATGGACTGATCGATTTATTCTCTGTAAAAATAGAACGCTATAAACAACACAAAATGTAACATTATTTTGTCAGTTCAGTTGTCACGCCTAATCCTATGAAATGGTATCCTGCGTGGACCACATAAATACAAACACCAAGAAGACAAGGATCGGTTGAAATGAACCACTGAAGCATGGTTGCAATGAACGGTAGGGAGCTAGTAGGAGCAATATAGCTGATATTAGTCAGAAGCTGTCACCCATTTCTTGTACCTTTCTTGATTGAATTTCCCATTATATTTCTTTAGAGACTGGCAGTTAAACCTTCATTAGTTGATACGCAGGTCAAAGAACCAACAATCCTCGTCACATACACTGCTCAAGATTACAGCAGTCTAGGCAAGTTGTCAAGGATTACAAGGTGTCTCGAAAACCCCATCACAATATCTAAAAGCACGCGCCAAATTTAGGCATATAAAATGGTTATTCTAAATCGGGGATTGATATTTATGAAATATATTAAATATCGAGTAATATCCATACACCGAATTATTTCATTTAAAATCCCTCATTTACTCTCTTGAGGAGAGCCAATTTCTATCGTCCTCTCTAAGCTTAAAACGAACTCAGGATACACGGTCAAGAAAGCAGAATCTAAAACTCACAGCTCTGAGTATGATAGTATACTCCTCCTGGACCAGTTTGAGTTTCTCCTTCACTCCCTCCGCCTCCTCCACCTTAACATCCCCACTCTGTGTCACGTAGTCCGATACCTTGTCTCCAAGCTGTTGTAGCTCTTTTCCTTTCTCTGTCACCTCATCCACCATCTCCTGCAATGAGGGGAGAGTTTATCCTTGTTACGGCTTGCTTTTGTTACGCTTTATGTTACTTAGGTTACAGTTGCTTCAGTAATTTGTCGGTGGTGTGGTGTTTAAGTTTAAAATTATACTGGTTAAGTCGAAAACGAGTCAGATAACTAGGGGTAATGAAGGAGTTAATTTGAGTTCAGTTTTAACGCTCTACCATTTCCTGTCCCAACTCCCATTTAATACTGTAAGTAACTATATGTGTTTGTAAACTTCTTAAAGTTAACTAAGTAAAGTCTAAAATATCAAACAATATAGTGTGATGGTTCAATAGAGCGTTTTCTAAAATGTTCTTAATAAGTGAATATGAGGCTCGCCTTGGCGACTTCTGGAAATTCATTGCTTTCATTCAAAATTAATTTCAACATTTCTGCCCGGCAATATTGCACGTTGGACCCGTGTTTAGATTATATCGGCTACCCGGACTTGTTCGGTAATGATATTGTGGTCTCTCTCTGAGAGGTTTGTGCAAGATTTGTATACAGTCTCGAGTGAGCTACGTAATTTTGTCGCGAATTGTACAAACTGTTAAATGGTATGACCTAATTTGTTCAGATTACTTCTAGCGGCCACATTTCGTTAAATTCAGCTTTTTCGATGAAGACTTGAAGAGAAATCGAATCATTTAAATGTATCATATTAGCATGTTCGATCCTTACGACAAGACCATTTTTCTTCTATTATTATTGCAAGATTCTAAAGCACTGATGCGCTTTGCTCAAATCAATTGCTGATCAGGACAATATTTTGTTAATTTACTCACGGTATTTCAAAATTACAGCGGCCTTAGATAGTCCAATTTGTATTATGGTTGTTGCAAATTGACTATACACTAAATCCTCTATTTACCGGGCCTCGCGGGGAAAAGGGAGAAGGCCAGGTGATTTGAGGAACACGGTAAATAGAGGCACGATAAATCGAGGTCTTACTGTCCTATTGTTAATTAGGTAATAGCTCAAACTTATCATGATCATTGTCACAATGCATAATTGATAAGATTATAGCAGGAACAGTAAGTAATTATGCCAGCTCAATAACAAGTAGATTTTCCTGATCAGTAAATCTTTTTGGCGATACTTTGTTATAAGAGTTTGACGCTGTTTGCTTGCTTTGTTCATTTATCTTTTGATATGTTGAGTAAGATTACATTTTAGAGTACTAATAACAGCAGTTATAGTAGAGACTGTTATCCTGATATCTCCATCTTAGCAATACCCACAGTATCCGACATGACAAGAGACATTACAACAGATCACTCCAATTTCACTCTATTTGGGATTACAGACACAGTAGAACGTTACACCTGGACCGCTTGGCTACTCCTCATCTTCATCTTCGCTCTCCTGGGAGGCAGCACCATACTGGTGGCATCCTGCCACCACAATGCCTTCAAGCTACACCGCTACATCGTGGTAATGGTCAGGCACGTAGCCGCTTGCGATCTCATGATAGCTGTGGTTGGGGTTGTACCGCAGATAGTCTCCCTCCTCGCCAACAGGAACATCCTCAACTCTGTCCTCAGCTCAGTGTTGGTCTACTTGACCAGCTACAGTTTCTGTGTCAGTCCGCTCCTCATCTGTGCGATGACAGTCAGTAAATACCTCCTCCTCAGTCGTCCCCTCAGAACGCGATCCTGGTCACCTGAACAAGCACACCGGGTGTGTGTTGCTATCTGGGCACTTTCTCTCTGCTTCCCCGGACTTTTCCTGGTGGTCGACATTGACGACATTTACTTCGACTACCGGCTTTACAACTCTAACTACGCCTACAGTTCCAGGACGTGGAGGTGGCTAGGGCCGATAAAGTTCGGACTTTCCGCGTTTCTCCCCAACTTATTGATAATCCTCACATCAGTGCTCCTAGTGAAACACCTCCAGCGGGCGAGGAGAGCCTCCCTCAAGAGTCGGGGGCAAGTCCGGTGGCAAGGGATAGCTACAGTGGTCCTGTCCGCTGTATTGTACTGCATCTCGGCACTGCCCTACAACGTGTACCACGTGACTAGCCCCTATGTGGAGGACGATCACGTGTTAGGAGGCCGGTACTTCCACCTCTACTTCTACCGGGCCGGAGCTACTTTTTCTTATTTCAACGTGGTGGACAACTTTGTAATCTACTGCTGTACTGTCAGGAGTTTCAGGGGCTATTTGACAGAGAGGATAGCGAGGGTGCGATATCGGGTGTTGAGTACATCTCTTGACACCGGTATGTTTCTGTGAAATACAAGCAAGATCTTGTGATTCGCTTTAAGATAACGTCATGTTCAATACGCAATACTTTTCTAGATTCATTGGATTGCAACTTTTCAATTCTACTTTCTAATTATTCCTTATGGATACTCGAAACTTGGGCACATACCATGACCACGATGCCTATATAAACATCTATCAACCTCATATTTTTCAGGGGATCCTGAAATAGAGACCGCAGTTTGATTTGATCACAGATTGAGCGTCAAAGATTATGGAAAGGTACTTAGATAATCTCAATAACTATAAGTTCATCAAAAGATCAATAGCGGGCAGATTGCTATCAGTTGTGAGAAACAAAAACAAACAGAGCTGTTCTGAACGAATACTATGTCGACGTGCTATTGGTACAGAATAATGTGAAATGAACGTTAATAGCGAAACTTTATATCTCATTTCTGGATTGATAGCTATACTTTTGTTATAATTCTATTGCAAATTTGTTTCAGTCAAAGTCTATAAAGCTATAACGAGCAAGCAAAATATTCCTTATCTAGCACCAACTTATTCTCCTTCATCCAGGCTGACTTGAGAGAGCATAATATGCGACTGCACAATACTGATGATTTTTATGAACTCAGAGAAGTTGCCTCAGATAGAGTTAAATGGAGAAACATGTTTCAAATATCAAATGTTTAAGCTTTTTCAGTCCATTTCAGCCATACTACGGACTGTTTTAATTTTTTTTAAATGTCTCCTCTGCAGGACTCTATTACCTTTCTAGGATGTTAAACTATTACTATTGGAAGGGTAGTGATAGAGTTTGATATATATATATAGTTCTGGTATAAAAATACAAAGATACCTAAAATAACATGCTCTTTAACATTTGTTAGCAGATAATTTATCCTTTGACTTTCAACAAGAACTAGTAAAAAATTGTTGGACATAAAATACCGACAACTAAGGTAGGGCCGACAAATTTTGAGGAATGAGGTGTATCGAAAATTTGAGAGTATCGAAAATTTGAGACACTTCCCCAAGAATAACCGAATCTATCTGATTCTGAAACTTTGATTCATGATCAAAGATACACTTACCAATTCACAACGTGTGTAAATACGACAAGAAAGACTACCGACTAGCCCCCGGGGCCGGGGGTGGAGTCCGAAAATCAAGCAACATGAATATTGCATATTATATCCCACATTTTCAGCCTAGAGACTACCTACCTGACGTTGAGCCTTGAGTCTGGAAACTTCCACCAGCTGGATGAGAACCCGAGGTGGGTTGTCGAGTTTTTCTCTGGTGTCGTTACACCAGCCTTGGAACAGTTCGAGCTCCTCTTGGAGCCGCTCGTACGCCTTGTACTGCTCTTCGTTACTGTGGAAATGTACAGCTTGATAGGGGGTAATGTAAACATGAGGGGTCAGATATGGGGTATTGTAAAAATTTGGGGTAAGGTACGCGGTATTGTAAAAATGTGGAATCTTAGGAAATAATACCCTAATTTACGTGTCTTTATACAACAAAGTCACGAAAGTAGGTCTATTCCATAAAATCGTGACGGGAAGCCGTAAGTATCTGGACAGTTAATAGAGCATAAAACAATGTGATTCGTCGGGGCGTTAACAGCACATTATTTGTACCGGGTTAAAAACGGCTTCCGTGTACGAGTGTTAACAGTAGGTGACATAGCTGATGATTTAAGATGTATGTTGTGATTGATTTGAGAAGAGTTAGTGGAGTGAGAGGTTTGTCAGTCATTTGGTGCGTAAGGAAAAGTTTCCAAATTGTCAAGGTGTCAGTAATAGCGTGTTTTCATGTCGAAACACACTAAAGAAAAATGCTACACTTATATGCGCAGCAATCGACGGAAATTTTCTTCGACTCCCAGTTACCTTGTGAACAAGTTAAAAATGATATAAACCAGATGACCTAGAGGCACGACAGCCCAAGCGGTCGCAGAATGATTGATCAGCATTCGGCGGAAAAGCAGCGCCGTGAAAACCAGCACGTATTATCATTTGGAGAGTATACAGACGAACACAATGTTGAAAAATGTAGAATGAAAGTTGAACACCACCTTTTGTTGGACTGACACTGATGATTCATTTTAAACTGTTATACATGAGGAGCTATGCACGCAAAAATAGTTCAATCAATAGCCGGGACTCTGACATGTACAAGTAGAGCGCAACGAAATTGGCTCTAGAGTCCAACTCCTTTTATGGGTTGATAGAGAGAAGTCAAGGAAGGCTAGGGCGGTATTCTATTGATCATTTAATAGCATTTCTGCTTCAAAAGGGCCTCTCGGATCGCGAATAAGAGTTTCTTTTCTTTGTGTACGTCCCGAGGGAACAATAGATCTATCCCCAGTGGTGGAACCCGGGGAAGGAGAAGTATACAACAATCGAACCTGTTAGGTAGAACTCCAGGATCGCTGACCAGCCTGAAGCTGTATGTGATCCAGACTGCACGGTCGGGGCTTGCTTGCCTCTGGTGGGGCGACAGTTTGCCTATAAAAACCCGCAGAGGACATCGGTTTAGCTCTGTGTGGTTACCTAACTGTGCAGGTGAGTTCGACATAACATCAAAGCGCAAACCAGGGCAATGGTAGAAGTTGCGTTGTCACAACGGCGTGACAGAACTAGTGCACAACTACTGGGTGTCGTTGGCAGATCCGATGCAACTACTGAAAGGACAAACTGTGCAATATATTTAACTTAACATACATTGTACCTTCTACAACAACACGTTGGAGTGTGTTGAAATATGATACGTTATAGCTGCAGGTGGACTACAGTGAATAGACCCGGGCAATACCATAGAACTGCAGCGCCGCTCAATTATTTGTATCTCTAAGATTGTGCAGCTGTTTCAAAAAGATAGTTGTAAGCTTTGAAACACGGATGAGAAAGCTCATACGAGACAACTGGAGAGAGTCGATGACGCGAGGTATTTTGTTGTATCACACGAAATCGCTGTCGCTGATCTTACAGCGTGATGATAGCTACGTAAACAAATAGTTTTGAGTTATTGACCCAACTAACCTTGAGGTTCTATCTTTAGAGAGTGAAAATTTCAAAACATCATCACTTGTTACATCCACACCCATATCGGAGATCGGCTGATCAATTTCAGCAATAAATTTGTCTTGGTCTTCTTCCGGTTTGGATGTAGTTTGCAAACTAAAAACGCTAGGAGCCAAGTTTAGGGTATTCACAATAGCGACATCGATAATCAGGTCGGTTTCCTTAGGCAAAATCTCATAATCTAACTCTTCGAAAACAATTTCATCGTCTGAACTTTCTGACTCGGACAGTAAAGAATCCTGATGAAGAGTGATAAACCTCAATGAGCTGTAACATATCAAGACAGGCTTGTTATCAAATCCAACGATGATTTTTCCGAGTGGATTGTACACACATCTGTCTTTATCAACCCAAGGCAAACCATCATTTGTTAAGCCAACAGATAAAATGTTCCCGTTAGGGTCAGTCAATGGCCTGCCGATGGGCAGCATCACCACCCCCTTGTAGACGATAGGTCCTGTCCCGTTGACAAGAGCATTGCCGTCTTTGTCTTTCAAGGGAAGATTCTTTAGTCCGATCAAGTTTCCCTCCTCATCGGTTCTCGGCAGTTTGTTTCGATCCACCTGGGCATGGAGAGGTTCCTTTGAAATGTGGTCAAGGAACGGTGATCCGTCCGGCTTGTAGACAGCACCATCCACACCAACGTACGGATTCTTGCTGACATACACTCGGTCCGAATTTCTGTCCTTCAGTTTCTTTCTATCAGGACCCTTTATGGCTCCGTTCCTGTTGACCCGGACTCGACCATCTGGCATGAAGCC
>JH152823.1:474467-531327 GCA_000226015.1 Mnemiopsis leidyi | reverse complement strand
AGAGACACCAGGCCTTATGAACCTCTTCCTGCGTCTTGGTTTGTCTTCTTTTACCGCAACACTGGCCGGCAAACGTGCTCTGTCACCAGGTTTCAAGGCTCCAGGTGGTCCTCCAACATCAGGTCTTTGACTGACAGCAGTCACATCTGGACGCCTGACAGGATCTTTCTGTTCTTCGGGTACTCCAGGACCACCAACCTTTTCGTCCTCTTCCTCAGGCATCACAGGCTCATCATCCAAAGACTTTGGTGCCTCGAAAGGTCCCATACCAGCCATGAGCTTCGGTCTTGAATTGTCACGACCAACAGAAAGCACTTCTTGCAGGTCTTGCTTTCTCTCCATCTCAACCGTCACATTTTGATCAACAAACATATCCTTGGTAGGAACTTCTATGAATGTAGAATGAACTTTTAAGCCTTCGGGTGCAACAGGCTGCCCTAAACCAGCCATGAGAGGTTTATATTCCGACAGCGAGGTGAACTGATTGGATATTACGATTGGCTCATCATCTTTTCCAAGGATAGTTTGATTTTGTTGGTCAAGGACACATTTGCTACTGTTTACTACTGGATATCCATTTTTATTGACATTCGCAACTTTGAGATTGCCATTTTTGCTCAACAATGGAGTGCCATTAGGCATCAGTACAATATTGTTTTTACTCACGTAAGGCATGTAGCCAGCAATGATCAAATTGCAATCACTATCTTTCAACGCCTTTCCCTTTTTCCCAACAAAATGACCAAATCTATCAATCTTTGGAATATTGTTTTTGTCAAGACTTGAAAATAGTGGACCATATCCTCCTAAACCAGTAATAGGTGTACCATCAGCTCTATAGAGTTTGCCACGGTGGCCAGCAAAGGCATTCATACTGCAAGGAACCGGTCTCTTATTCTCGTCCAGCAGAATTTGGCCGTCAGGGCCAACAAGATGGCCTAACTTACTGATGATCACAAAATCATTTTCATCGATACCAACCACGAGGGGTTTTCCGTCAGCACCTTTAACTAATGAACCATTCGGCTTATAGACATTTCTTGTCGGACCAACAATAGGGCCATACCTTCCTTGTCCAAGTTTGATGTTTCTACCATCTGGCCCTATCATTGGAGAGCCACTTTCACTAAGTAGGCATCGGTTCTTGTCAACAACCGGGTTTCCATCCATATCGCTTATTATTGCTTTGAGTGGTTTTGATCGTTTATCCAAAATATGGTCACCATCAGCGCCAAATAGACTGCCGTCACTTTTTAAACGAGGAACTCCGGGAGCAGCAAAGATATTTCTATTGCTTAACGAATCATAATCTTGGAGAGTGGAATCTTCTGGACGTATTTTCAGTCTTTTTGGGGCTCTTTCAGCTTTAATTTCATGGTCTTCTTCAACAATTGGTAGCTCTTCATCGGATGAATCAATAAACACAGAATCACAGAAAATCTGCTTTTTGTCAGTAACATTCTGTTTTTTACCGATTTGTGGCGCTTTTATTTTAAGATCCTCCTCTACCAGTGGAACATCTTCAACTGAGGAGTCGACTGATTCAGAATCACATATAAGGTCTTGTTTGTCAACAACATTCTTTTTATCAAGAATCTTTGGTGTCTTAAGTTTTTCAGGAAAAATGTCAGCTTTAATCTTAACATCCTCCTCTGCTAGTGGCACGTCTTCGTCAGAGGAATCAACTGACTCAGAATCACAAATCAGCTCTATTTGTGGCGGCTCCTCCCAGTCTATATTGATTTCGCCAATAACATCAACGGGTTTTTCGATTGTACCGAGCATTTTGAGGTCTGATAAAATAGCTACATCTCTTTCTGCCGAAGCCAAATCCGTGAAATCTCCATCGGAATCCCATTGTAGTAAATCGCTGAATTTTTCAAAGGAAGGAGAACCAGTTAAGACAGCGTCTTTTGTTCCAAGTTCAGGGGTGTCTACCACAACTTCTTCATGATCAACACCGGCTTGGAGGCTTATCTCATCGTTTGAGGAATCTCCTTCCCCCAAAATCTGCAAGACAACTTGTGGTTTCTTGGATTTCCGTGACTTCTTCCTTGCTGAAGTAGGACGTACTGTAAACATAATTGGGGATTCAGGAATTTTATTTTGTCCGATAAAGATGTTAGCAAGATGTCTTCCAGGGCCATTTGGTTTGATCACTACGGAGGTTATCATGTCTCGACCGCCCAATACCTCAACTTTATCAGGCATTGACGTTTCCATATTGATGCAACTTGCTGTTAACTTCTCTGCTTCAAACACGTTGATGGGGAGCACCACTTCTTGGTCTGTAAAGATGGTTATTTCTTCTTTCTTCTTCTCTGACTTGATTGCTCTAGAAGGCAAGGCTTCCCTTGCCGTTATTTCTATTGTGATGGGAAATCCAGGAAGTTGATTTCGACCAGCTAGCAGGTTCAGAATGTAAATTCCAGGCAAGGTCGGTGTAAAGGAAATCAGCTTTGCTGAACGATCTTGCTTCACTTTCGTCCTACAGACTTTTGCTGGAATCACGCTGTTTGAAGGGCCAACCACACTTACCGATATGGTTTCGAAAGGAATTTCCTTTACATGGAATGGCATTGAAAAGTCTACACCGTCGAAATAAAACAGTCTATTATCTTCTGTAGTGAGCAAACAGCTTTCATTCTGGGAACACGATAATTTAAGACCAAACGATGGACTGATCAAAGGAGGATAAGAAACAGTTTTCTTAATGGGTAAGGATATCTTCCGCGGTTCTTTAATGTTGGACGCCACTATTTTGTCATCAAATATAACGTCAACAATCAATGTTGTCACAGGTTTACTACGTTGAACTAGACAAATGGTGTGTTGTCCAGATTCACGTGGAGTCACTCTGACATGAAGCTTATCTTTTTCATCTTTCAGCACTTCTGCCGGAACCATTTCAAACAAAGGACTCTTGCAAATGGCGATAAAATTGCTGGAGTCAACATCCGGGGGTAAATCAAGAACAAGGAGAATTTCGTTCTTTGATACTTTTGGAAGGACTTGTAACACTGGACATCTAGCCTCCTGTACCGCGTGCAACACTTTGTTCTCAAGAATACAAACGTTTAAAATGATGGGATCTCCTAACAGTTTATCATTATGAATGGTGTAGATGAAGTATGATCCAGATAGTCTTACTTCAATAAGAACATATTCTTTTCCATCTTTTTGTTGTTTTGAGCAGTCGATGTCTTGATCATCAGGCCCAATGCAGCAAAACTCCAACACTTTAAAGCTGGGTGACGATATTTCAAGAATGGCTACACTGTTCTTGATGAAAGGCGGTTGAGCAAGCAAGGGAATTTTCGACATCTGATTCTCCGGTCCAAATTCATATTCATTAACAAGAGGAGAGATGGTTTCTTCCACATCGAGAGTAACTTCGTCTGTTACTTCAAATTTTCCGTAAGGATGTTGCAATATCATCGGAGCCTCTTTCTGACGTAAATGGGTTTTGCTCTCCAACGAAATGCCTTTGGGTCCAAGGTCAAAAGTTAAACCCGCCATTAACGGAATTCCATCAGGCTCGGCAAAACCGTCACTCCTATTGTTACTGGCAACTTTACCTTGATCTTCTATTTCATCAAGGCTTAGGTCACTGTCACTTGGCTCCACTGCTTCGGATTCAATGTAGCTTTTTATTCGTTTTATCTTCAATTTGTTATCGTCCTTTGCTGGTCTCTTGACATACGCAGGTTCGTAGTAGCTAAATGCAATGTTTGAATCACCAAGCTCCGCATCAAAATCTTTGTCTGACTCGTCTGATGAGCTGATTGATTCAACTTCCATTGCTAGATCTGAAATCATGACATAGTCATCAATTTTCTCCTCAAGTGAATCAGCCTTTGTTCGTTTAGCAGAATCGTACACGCCATCGATTAAAGGTCTTTTCCCTGCCTTGATATGTTCTGGCTCTAAAGACTTCAACAAAGCGTCGCATTCGGATACCTCATTATCTGTGAAGTAGACTTGCAAACTGATGATTATTGGCAAAGGTGTCTCCCTCCAGATCATATCTTTCAGAGTGTACTCACCAGGGAGGTCAGGATTCAAAGAAAGGCTTATTCCCGACTGTGTTTGTTTCTGGTTAACAGTATAGACCCGATTATTCGGCCCAATACATGACAATTCAAGTCTTCCGGAAGGTGTTTTTTCGAAGTCAAATGAAAGGAAAACTGACCGATTAATTACAGTTGGTGGACCCCTATATCTAGGCATATCCCCACTGACATCTTTGTCTTTGTCATCAACTACAAAGAAAGTCATCGGACTCTGATAGACATGGTTATCACCTAGCAAAAAGCTAATAACGAATGTTCCGCTATTTTGTAGGGTGAGAGAAGCCATGAGCTTTGTTGGTCCTGATTTCTGTAAGGTTACTGGAACAACTTCGTTGAGCTCCAAGTTGGTGCAACAAATCTCCAAATTCTGTAGTTCCTCTTCACTGCCCTCTAATGGTAAGGTCAAGATTTGGTTAGACGGAATCTTCGTTTGACTGAAATCAGGGAACTGAATATTTGTTATATTGGTCTTCGGCTCGTCTGGAGGCACTGGAACAGAGCAAGTTAATCTGTCTCTGTTAAACTTTACGTTCAGATTGAATGATGGCATCGGCAAAATTCCCCATCTAAGATTGGCAAAAGTGTATCTTCCTTCCTTATCAGGGGTGAGACAAATCTTTACATCGTCCTTTGAAGATTTGATGTTCCATGTTCCATTGAGATTATCAGGCCCGAGACAACATCCAGTCAAGTTCTGCCAAGGGATATTTCTGACGTCAAATGTTATCAGCACTTTTCCTCCCTCGACTGTTGGAGGACCAGTGTACTTCGGTAACAAAGTTAATTGTTTGTCTTTAGCACTTGGGTATCGAGCGTAAGCCTTCTCTTCAATCCTCTCATCTATCTCCATTGCAGGGCAAACCAAACGATTTTCAATGAACACGACATCCAAACAGAACGATGGCATTGGATTTGAGCCGTATAGAACATCGAAGAATGTGTATTTTCCGGGCTTGTGTGGGGTCAAAATCATGTCAACAGTAGTTGGAGCAGACAATTTTATGTCAACTGGAACTTCATTCGAGTCAGGGTCGTAGCACTTCGTAGACAAGACACCATCCTTAAGTTCCTCTTTATCAAAGCGGATAACAACAGAATCATTCTGTACGAATGGAGAGCCCAAGAATTTCAGCACTGGTTCATCTTTCCGTGAAACAGCTGAGATGTCAATGACACAGGGGCTGTCAGGGATTAGACGTCCTTTGTTCCAAACATTGAATTCGTGTTTTCCATTTTCATTTGGACGCAGTGAAAATAGACAGATTGTATCAGTTAGTTTTGTGGACTGGAGAACGACAGTTGTTTCTGACGGCAGCTTAGCTTTTGCCAGTAGCTCTGTTTTTCGGGCAGGGAATTTATTTTCTACTTCAAACTCGACAACATCATCGTTCAAGCTAAATATCTGTCCATTAAGTTGGGGTTTGAAAACACATTGGTCATCGTAAATTTCACCATCAACAAAAAAGTTCATTGGACTCTTCTGAACATGTTTTTCTCCAAGAAGGAAAGACAACGAATAGTTTCCCCCGTTACCTGGAGTAACAGTAGCAATTAATTGTATCGGATCTGATTTATCTAGCGAAACAGGGATCGCCCTTTCTAGATCATGATGAATGCAATGAACGGCAAGATTATTAAGTTCACTTTCTGACCCTTGAATCGGAAATCGGATGACCTGGTTTGAAGAAATCGGTTTATTACTTAGGTCAGGGAATCGTACTGTCACAGAACCCTCTTGTGCTAATGGTCGCGATTCAGGATGATGCTTGACACTGTCAAACATACCATCGGGTCTTCGTGGTGCGCTCAGACCAGCCATCAGCGGTGCCGGATCTTCAACTGGTTTCACCTCAATGCGTTCAATGCGTGTCTGTTTGAACCTTACCAACATGTGAAGAGTAGGAAGTTGATGTGGGCCCCACAAAATGTTCACAACGTGTATGCCAGGCTTTTGAGGTGTAACTATAACTTTGAGAGTAGAATCAGAGTATTGTGCAGAAGTCTCCATGGGTTGTGAGTCGGGATCGAGACAAACCACATTAACGTCTTCTTTAGGAACTGTGCTGATATCAAACGGTAGAGAAACTACATTATTGTCGACAAGCGGAGGCCCTTGATATCTTGGAAGGGACAGTTGCTTCACAGGTTGCAACATGAATGATGTTATATCAACAATCTTGGGGCTGTCCTTTAGTGGCCTGCCATTGTTCCGAATGCTAAACTCGTGACACCCTCCCTCAGTCGGTCGTAAAGTGAACAAGAAAATGTTGACATTCTCAGTTGACAATGCTTTAAGAGGAGTCACATCTCCCGAGGGAAGCTTCACTTCTCCTGTCAGCTTGCATTCTAAGTCTGGATCCTTCACCTCAACCTCGAACTGCAGCACACCATGCTGCATGCGGAAAACCTGACCATTAGGTAAAGGTTTAAAGGCACACCGATCGTCATGTAGCTCACCTTTCACAAAGAACTTCATTGGACTGGTGGGTACATGTTCGTTGTTGAGCATAACATTGAGAATGTAGTGACCTCCATTGCCTGGAGCAACAGTCGCAGTAGCTTTAGTCGGATCAGTTCGATCTAGTGAAACGGGTACCGCCCGATCTAGGTCCACGTGACAGCAGGTAACTTCGATGTTCATCATTTCTTCTTTGCTTCCTGCAACTGGGATCTTTAGAATTGTGGAGGAATCAATGTCAACCGAGCTGATATCTGCAAATCGAATACTGACAGGAGGCTTCTTGGATGTTTTGCTTGCTGGTGCTATAGCCATGTGGCAGTTGACTCGTTTACCGATGAGTCTCACATTGAGGGTAAATGGTGACAAAGCATGTGATCCCCAATTCATCTTACTGAACGTGTAACTTCCTGTCTTTGTTGGAGTTATGATCATACATAACATATTCTCAGTGAATTTCATTTCTACAGGCAAAACTTCGAAATCAGGATCGTAGCAAAGCACCTCAATAGTTTCTCTTGAAAGGCCCTCGACTCCGAAACGAACTACAACATTCCTACCCTCCACGATTGGGGGACCTAGATAGCTTGGTAACTTAACCTCACTCCTGGATGTTGTTGAGGCCTTATCTAAAGACATGGGCGAAGAGGTGTCATCAATTTCCCCCTCTACAAAGAGGTATATCGGACTCAGAGCAACATGCTTACCGTTCATCATAAGATTGATAACGTAGTTTCCTCCTTTGTCTGGCGAGAAAGTAACAAAGTATTTCACCGGATTGGTCTTATCAACCAATATTTCAATGTCAGTCCAAAGATCAATGTGGCTACAAGTTATCACAAGTTTTTCAAGATCCTCTCTAGTTCCTTGGACCGGCAGTCTGAGTGTCTGATTTTGAGGTATTTCCATGCCACTTACATCAGGGAATTGAATGCTTGATTCAGACTGTTCTTCAGTAGACTGTACCATTATCGTTGTGCAATACAACTCTTTCCCGATAAATTTTACATCTAACTGAAATGAAGGCATCGGAGTATGACCCCATCGAATCATTCCAAAACCGTAAATTCCAGGAAGATCCGGTTTTAAAGTCAAACAAACTGTGCTGGTCGTGTAGCTGGTTGTAACAGGGAACACATTCATTTCCGGGTTCAAACAGACTGCTTTAAACTCCATCCTATCACATCCAGCAGTGTTGAACTTGATAGTAACATTCCCACCATCTACAACTGGTGGACCTACGTATCTAGGTAACGGAGCATCTTTAGAAGCTGGAACACTAGCAATTGCTGAAGTGACTGACAGGTCCTCAGGCACAATTTCAGCGCCAGATAGTTGGAACCCAGAAAACTGTACTTTGACACAGAACGCATTGAGCATCTTTGCGCCATAACAAATGTTATCAAAGGTGTAATGTCCGGGAGCAATTGGCTTAAATGATAGGGTCACGGTCATTGAAGAGTAACGAATCTCCATGGGGAATGCGTCAGACATGGGACCAAAACACTGGACGACAAAATCTTTTTTGGGGACCCCATTGGCATCAAATGCAATAACGACCGAATCACCAGTTATTGACGGAGGACCTCTACACTGTGGAACTAGACTTCTAGCCTCATCTGCTTTTTGGACCACGATAGAGGGAATGTTGACAATTCTTGGTCCACTCGAAATCGGACGTCCTTCATTCATCACGGTTATCTCATGTTTACCTGACTCACTGGGACAGAAAGAAAATAAGAAAACGCCGTTAAGCTCTGTTGGAAAAGCGTTAAGTATTTCTGTCTTTCCGGAAGGGGGTTCGATTTCGGCTACAATATCACATCCTTTGTCGGGCAACTTGTTAACAACTTCAAACTCGATGATACCTTTGTTCAATCTAAACACTTGGTCACTCGCCTGAGATTTGAAGACACACTGATCATCAAGCACCTCATCCTCAACAAGAAGGTATATCGGACTGAAAGGGACGTGTTGACCGTCCAACGTCAGATTGATGACATAGTGTCCTCCTTTTGGAGGTACAAAGTTCACGACATACTTGAGTGGATCAGATTTATCAATTGAAACTTCAACGTCGGTATATTGATCTAGATCAGTGCAAGAAATGGTGAGATTTTGAAGCTCTTCCTTCGTTCCCTGGACTGGCAACGTCAGACGGTTATTTTGAGACATGTTTACACCACATATGTCAGGAAATTGGATGGATGATTTGCTCACTTCAGGTGAAACTTGCAACAAAGTCATGGTGCAACATATTTCGCTCTCAAAAAATTTGACATTTAGCTGAAAAGGAGACATAAGATGTCGGCCCCATCGAACCATACCAAATGCGTAAATACCGGATTTATGTGGTTGTATAGTTAGTGAAACAGCATTTTCACAAAAGCTGATTTTCACAGGGCAAATGTTCATGTCTGGATCCATACAGGCAACTATCATTTGCTCCTGAGGAATATCGGCTACATCAAAAACAACAGATATCTTCCCATCCTGTACAGATGGTGGCCCAGTATATCTTGGTACTGGCTCCAGGGAACTTGGTTCGTATGGTGCAGCAAGACCTGCCATGAGGGGTTTCGGGTCATCGGCCTCTTTCATAGTCCGCTGAAGACGGCCTTCCAAAAATGTTACCTGCAGTGTCAAAGAGGCGATAGGGCGGGAACCCCACGTAAGCTTTTTAAAGAAGTATCGACCAGGCTTAGAGGGAACAAACAATAAATCAAGTCCACTGTCGGAGTATTTGCTGTTCACATCAATAACATTTTCATCTGGTCCAACACAAAGAACAGTGATTTCTTCTTTCGGCACTCCTTCCAGATCATAGGACACGCAGATAGACTTTCCGTCTACGATTGTAGTTCCTTGGTACTTTGGAAGAAGTCGCTGATCTCTTCTTTTAGCAACTGCAGAAATTTTTACCACCCTTGGGCTTTCGTTAATGCGTCGCCCATGATTCCAGACATTGAACTCATGTCTTCCTGTCTCTGTTGGACAAAACGAGAATAGGAAAACATTGTTCAAGTTTGTGGGAAAAGCTTTCAAGTCAACATTGCCTCCTGATGGAAGCTTCGCTTGACCTTTTAGATCTAGATTTTTGTCAGGAAACTTGTTTTCTACTTTGAACTCAATAATGCCTTTCTTTAGTCGGAAAACTTGGCCCGTTGACTGTGCTTTAAAGACACATTGATTATCGTAAACCTCACCCTCAACAAGGAAACTCATCGGGCTTTGCTGCACATGTTCGTCTTTAATCATGATGTTCAAGGCATAATTACCTCCGTTCCCCGGGGTAAAAGTTGCGAGAATTTTCGAGGGACTTGTGCGATCTATGAGCACTGGAACGTCTCTCTGTAAGTCCAAATGGGTGCATGTTATGACAACAAGAGAAAGATCTTCAACACTTCCTTGGATGGGAAGTTTAAGAATTTGATTGGAGAATATCTTGGTCTTTTTAAGGTCTGGAAATCTAACTGAAGATCTTTGCGTTTTCGACACGCCGCTGATTCGGATTTCTCTAGGGCAATCCGGTATTACGACCCCATCATAATACACAGTAAGGGTGTAAATTCCATTATCCTTGGGTTTGTACGAGAACGAAGCTCCTCGGGGTTGTTCAATTTGAACAGGGACAAGATTGTGTTCAGTTCCAGAGGGACACTCTATAATTGCCGAGGGAGCCCCCTCCCCAGCATTAGAAGTATCCATCTGAAATGTTAACTCACACTTTGATAATTTAAAATATTGGCCACTGGGCTGAAGAATTAGGAAGCAGGCTTCAGCCCCACGGAGGGGTTTGACTCTAAACTTAAATGGACTCGACTTCACGTCGATGCCAAGTTTTCTGATGAACAGCAAATGCTTTCCTGGCTGAGAGACGGTAAATGAGACCTCAAAGAGTGTTAGCTGATCTTCCGACTGAATAACGATGACATTAATGGTTTCGTTACTTTCTTCGTGGATGCAAATACACTCAAGATCATCTAAGTTACATTCAGATTCGAATTCGATAGGAAATCGAATTGTTTTTCCAGGCTTGAGATCACATCTGGTGAAATTAGGCACAGTTAATAAAACACATTGAGCTATTTCGGGAAGAGTCATCCTGTGAAGAGGTTTCGTGAATTTAACAGTGCTAAAACCAAAATTGTTATCCTGATACTCCTCCGTCATCATAATATCAGAATGAGGACCGATCTCGCCAGCCTCACTATCAGACTCTTCGCCAGCGAGGGAAGCCGTATCGATCCTAAAACCCTCAGTCGATCTTCTGTCAGCATCTCTTTCCACGCTAGGTAGGTTTATTTTGGCGAGGGGCTTGCTGAGCCGCACGGGAGTAAATCCGTAGTCTTCCTCAGGGAGGTCAAGGTCACCAGACGTAAAGGGATGATCTAGTGACGATGACGATTGAGGAGCTTCTCCAGAAAATGGGTCAACATGGACGGTTTGAACCTCATACTTTCTTCGCTTGCTGGTTTGTTCCTGCAAAGTGGACACGACTCTTTGTTTCAGAACTGTATCGTGTGCATGGCTGGAGAAGGAGGTCTTGATCTTCTCCTTCCGGAGGGTACTACCAATAGTGTAGGAGAGAGGTTTCCTCTCCTCTTCTTCATCTACAGAGGATGAAGTGACTCTCGTCTCGGTGATGACAGTTGTTCCATCTTCTCTCCTCTCCCGAGTTATCAATGGTTGGCTTGGAAGTTTTGTGAAAAACTGACCCAAAGTGTTGACACCCTGGTCGGTTATCACTAGCGCATCTTCTTCCCTAACAAGATCTCCATTCAAAAGTAGTTCTTCTACTGTCTGCTGAAGAGTTTCTCTACTAATATGAGGGAGAGCTGAAGAGAGGGAGGAGAGTGATACTGATTTGCTTTGTAGCAGATAAGTAAAGACGTCCTGCTTTATCGTTAATTCCGATTTGGACATCACATACTTACTTTTAAGCAGCGTATAACGTTTAGTTCATTATCTAATGGGATGGAGCTTGTTACACGGTACTTTAAACACCAAACAACTGTATCACGTACAATAGGAAGTCGAGTCATTCTTATATAAAAGCCCTTGCCAGGACTTTTTGCACATTTTAGCAGCAAGAAAGGTCACAATGCCAAATGGATGTGTAGCAGCAGAGCAGCGGTTTGACAGCTTACTTACTGAAGTTCAAGTATGGGTGATAGGACTGTCAAGAGGAGAGGTTGGAAGAGAAAATAGACCAGCACCACGGAAAATTTTAGAACAAATTGAACAAAATCCCGGGACGCGTTGAGCGTCACAGAGAACTGAACCGTCATGTATAGAAATTGATATTGGACAAAGGCCCTCTCTTAACAGGTGCATACTATGTGCACTGCGTGGACTGTAGGATGATGTATATGAAATGATTATAGGTATCGTATGTACCAATACTGCACAATATATTTGTAAATTTTGCTTTTTTACATGTGGTTTGTGATTTACAGGTGAGGCAGGCATGTTTCAACTAGACAGCCAGATTTTTAGGCCGCATGTAGTTATTCAACATTCCACACTGACATTGGAAGAACGACTTGGACCTTACGCTTTTTGAGACCCTCAACTTTTAATCTGTACAACAGTATAAACATTTTGGAGATTAGGTTTCCGAAGCAAATGAGCAAATGACGTGCGTATACAGTCTTCGTGATGCTTATAGGATTGGTCATTTTAATGGTCTTAACATTTAAATCGACGTATGAACCAGATAGCAAATCATCATCAAGTTGTTTTTATTTCTAATGGAGAAAAAGTATTTAGTTCGTGATGCTACTCTGTAATCGGCGCTGCTAACATCCTTTGGGCAATGTGAAGAAAAAACAAAACTATGACACATATATTTGCTTAGAAGAATGATAATTTTTCAACGGTAGAGAGCATTTTTACGCTCAAATCTTGGAATAAGTCTTAAGCAGATAAAGAGGTCTAGACATATTCATATGAATAGCAAAGAAAAAGAAACTGCCTGTACAAGCTTATAGGATTCACAATCGCAGAGTAATGAAGATATGAAACTCTGTCGGTTTATCAGAGCAGGTCTTAAAAAGGGTATTGGAATTAAACTATTTATAATTTTGACCGTTTGTGATTAAAATCAGAACTAGATAACAGTCTTAAAGCATGCGATATTCTTTGCACACTCAGCAACAAGAAATACAAAAAGCGATAAAGAAATAAGAATTTAGGAATTATCAAGCAAACATATATCGGGCAGCATTCAAAGTGGTTTGCATGATAAACCAAGTTTTAGTTGTGACATGGATCCTTTGATATCAAGTCTACAGTAGGACGCTGACCAGCGCGAGAATAGTGAGGGTGACCTCGTCAACAACAAATAACTCACTACCTCAGACTCGAATCACATCACGGCTCGTCAAGGGAGACGGACGGCTAAGTTATTAAGAGAGTGTGCATGGCACCTTTGCGTTAACTTAGGAAGGCAAATTTATGTGAATATTATGCAAAAAATACAACAATATTGGCACAGTACGTATTGTAAACTATGTATAAGTCCATCGTGAATGATGCCTAAAGAATTTGTGAAGTTTATTCAGATCTGTGACGTGGTCACGTATAATTGGAGAGGACACGTACAAACCTCCTCTCCCGCGCAATTCAACCAGGAATTACATTATTTGACAATATTATCATCATTAAGTGTAACTATTTTCTATTGCAAATGGCCGCTATATTTTAATGTAAATTCTTCTGAGCTTATTGATTATCACAGAATTTGGGGCCACCAGGGATGCCAGAATTAGAATTTGAAACTAATAAACTAAAGCAAACATTAGGCTTACGAAAAATCCAACAAAAGCTGACATTGTACATGAATATTCGGAATTATATGTCAATCTGTTAATGGTTTACAAATCAGCAAGTGTTTGTTGCTGTTGACCTATAACATATATAAGATTTTCGTCCACAAAGATGATGGTGTAAGAGCGATGTAAGATTAATTGCTTGTTGTGAAGGCCTGTAGCATTATGCGGTAAAACTGGAGGGCCTGGGTTGCGCATAAAAATCGTTAAACTAGGATGTACGGACAGGGAGGAATAAGTAGAGTGACTACTCGTGATTTTAATACTTGTATCAATAACAAATAATCTAATTAAAGTTTAAACAGCTTTAAAGAATTTGCAATGAACGCACCATGATCCCCCACCGCACGTTACAAAGCAGTATTTACTCACGAGATGTGTTATAAAATAGACAAACTTTATTTTCTTGAATTCTTAAGCTTCGAATATTCTATAAATAGATATAATATTATGTTGTCTTTAAAAAAATAAAACATGGTACGACCCAGTTGATTCCAACAATCAAACGATGATACGATATATTTTATTTGTCAAGGATAGTTTGATGAATATTCTTTGTGTACAATTCAGCGATTTGCCAAATAAGAGATCACTAACTTTTCAAAAATATTGAATCGTTAAATATTGAAGCATGCTGGGTAGTTATTATCAACATAAGTTCATATATATCTACTGTTCTCTAGAGGAAACAAAACAGATTAAAAGAATTGAGAGCATAAAAAAGTTTAGAACAAGCCTTTGAGCAACGACTGGCAGATGAACGACTCCGATAAGAATTTGAATGTGTAATTTAAGGATCGCACAGAAATATGTGAATATTTGCCTCCGATAAATTATATTAATAGCAGTAGTCAAACATAGTGGAAAATAAGATTTTAAATCATCTTCGATAATGAACACTATAAATAATCCCACAGAAACTTCTTTCCATTAATTTCAGAGTTATCCTCTATTCCTCTATGTTTAAAGAATATAAATTTTCACGTACATATAAATCCTTAGTTAGAATTCAATCATAGCTGTAGTACAACACTACAACGCTCAATGCATATGTTCTGTAAAAAATCAGCAAAAGCTAATTTTATTAAGGGTACCATGTATAAGTCTAACGAACAGAATATACAAAACATGATGAGCTCAAATTCGGAGTTGCATAATCAAGGGGTAAAAAATCAAGAATTTTTTTCAAGAGAAAAGAACAAAATCAACACAATCTAGAATGTTGGTTGTCGAGTTCTCAGATATCAGAGTTTTAATATGAAATGTTCGAAATACTAACCTCGCAACAGCAAAATAGCTCAAGGTAACTACAGTGTCTGATGTAGCAGCTGGCGGTTATATGCATTATGGTATCGGCTTACCCGAAAGCTAGAAAATTATGTAGAGCTGCTATTAATGTGGTTCAGAATGGCTTTAGATTCATATTGAGTTATCAGGAACCCCAAAATACAATTACAGTTATTACTATCAGGCAGCAGTGGCTGGAAAAACAATATCACGTTTTATACACAGAAACAAGGTTCTGGAGCTGAATGTGCTGAATACTAACTGGGAGCATTGGGAGTAGATTCAAATCGGAAATACTGCTGATTTTATATACGACAAATAATAGTTAAACAGTAATGAGATTACTGAGCCTAATATACTGGCAGCCTGATTCTCCTAGTTACTTTAGGGAGATTGACTGATTAGTTCCCTGCCGTTTAGAGGCGTGGCAAATTGAAGTTAGGGCGCAAAAATTGAATGTGTCGGATGATCAATCTTGATTGCTTATAGGACTAAAAATGGATTTGGCAATTTTACATAATAAATTGTAACATATCGGTTGTTTAGCTGCTCAACTGTGAACTGGTCCCAAGTCCAGTCGCCATCTTGTCATTTATGTCAAATAACCGTGTTTAGTCATTGACTACTGATTAAGGCTTGATATAGAGGCACCATTCCATCATTTACTTTATTCTTAACAATTTTCGAAATGATTTATTACAATTATTCGAATTCTTTGCAAATTTCCTGTAATTTAATGACGTATAAAAGAAATAAATAATGTGGTATTATACTAAGCACGTTCCATAAGTAATTTCCCAAACAGAGCGGTTTTTGAGCTATTGTTGACGGCGCCAGTCGGTCTAACTCTAAGAGGAAGCTAGAAATGGCCTACCTTGTTTAAAATTTATTGTGGATTGCAAAATATTCCCTTACTTCAACAGATTCGTGAAAAATCGTTTGTGAAATTAATTAATGGAAGTATTTATTATCAAACTTACAAATGAGAATATAGAATTAAAACTCGGAAGTGAAAAAAAAACTCGGCACGGTATATTAGGTATAAGTAAGGATTTGTCAAAATCTCTAAAACAGCAATTTCTGCCTGAACCCTACCAGGATCTTACTGCCACTAGCTTTAACTACTGAATCCTGTGAAAATAAGAAGTTTATTTCACGTTCAACAATATCAGCAAAGGGCGAAGATATGCATCATACAGACACCACGCACCAAGCAAGGCGCAGGGATCCCGGACGGTATGAAAGCCTGCCAATTTAACGATGAGGCAGCGGTATGTTTATTTTATCGATTGAATCAGATGAATACCTAGATCCTATTTCTTACACATAGGATTTTAGCAAATGAAAGTATTTTAGATCAACGCAGCACTACTATAACTATAGCACAGCTAATAGTGCCTTCAAATTAGGAACCTCATGAGGGTTTGATAAAGACTCGTGACTTGATAAAATTCCAGGCTACATTGTTAACTTTACATTGTTAACTTACATCTCCAAGCAGAATACCGCACTTCAGGTACACCTAGTGTGAACAAAAAAGGGGCGTCTAGTTATTAGTTGTTCGAATTAACGAATATAAACAAGATCGCTGTAATCAGGAGACTATCATAAGATAGTATGTAAATCCGATCATGAATTAAACGAATGAGCTCCATTTCTACAAAAAAGTCATAGCAAGTACCTTTAAAATGCGAAAGTCGGGCGTAACAGCAAACTGTATTTTAGACGGACATCTAAGTTAGACGAGCATCTTCTCGTCAAATAAAATAAAATCAACAAGCAACTAACTCACTAAATAACTAAATAACTAACTAACTATCTTATTTATATGCTTACTTACGTACTATCTATCTAACTAACTAAAAAAGTTATGAACGGTTTAACTAAATAACTGACTTTGTGAATAACCGACTAACTAACTTTGTGAATTACTGGCTAACTAACATTCTAACTAAGAAAGCTCTATTTTCTTGATAACTTTCTAACTCTCTCACTGGCGAGAACTTTTGTTAGGCAAAGTTGCCGCGGATTCGGTCGAAATTTGCGCGAATCCGGCAATTGATTGTCCGCTGGACAAACTGCAAATAAGCCAGCAAAATCTCTTCCTCACTTACTGTGTTAAGTCGCATATACAAAAGTTAATTTCACTTTGGCCAAAATAAGAGCAAATATAAACAACACATTTGTATACCTAAGCTAATGGAATTGTTGTTACAGAACATGCTCAAGAAGAAAAAAGATAATGATAAAACAATATACCTTATATCCGTAACGAAACGAAATGATTTTGCGCTATCTAAGTGTAGCGGTAAGCCGAGTCAAATCAACACAGCAACACAAACAACAATAACAAGAACATCGTATCAACATTACATGTATACCAACAACATCAAACCTTATAAAACCTTATTATGTGTCAGTAAAGGCTACAACAGGATGGGTCATAAGTCTGTGAGGGTACGTAGAGACAATGAGTGTCAAACTTTGTGCAAATAATGGTGCACTTAAGCATCAATTATCAAATCTCATTGACAAAAAGTGCGTAAAGTCTCATTGGACTTGTGTATAAAGTCTAATGTGGAAATAAGTGTAAAGTAGCTTGTCGTAAAACTATGTGTAAAGAAGTTAAGTGCAATGAAACATATTGCTGTAATATAAACGCGAGTAACATTGTGTACTTGAATAAGTTTGAATAAATTCTACGAAATATATTATATTCGACTCTTTGATGAGCAACATGGCAGTTTATTTCAAAGTTGGCACGTTAGGTTTAAACAAACAACACATACAAAGCTCGCACGATTCCGGTCACATACACAATTTTAATTCCTTTCACGTGACAGTAGGACTTGTACAAGACACGTTGAAGATACTCGTGAAAAGTTTGTCATGCGATCACAGACTTCAAAATCGCACTTTAAGATATAAATCACACTTTAGCATAATAATCAAACTTAACATGATAAGTTCATCAGACGGGCTAGCCACTTATTTATGTTTGATCAAGACATTTCTGCCCTTCATTCCTCAGGTCACAAAGGTAAGCTGGTAGATTACCGACTGGCTTTAATCCGGTTATGATCCGGTTATACGCCATAGCTCGGTACCGTAGGCAAACGACTTAAAACCGGCTTTGAACCGGCTAATAGACTGCTTTGAGAATTTCTCTATGATTTAAGGAGAGTGCCTTAAGGTGCATTTAAGTTATCGACTGATTTCTAATCATGTTGCTGTAGCGAACAGTAGTGCCAGGCGAGTAACAATCACAGTCAAATAGCATACTACTAGCATAGGACTACTGAAGAACTGTGACACGTTCAGGTCACGTGACTATAGCATTATCATATGGTGAGGCGACAACACGTCAAAACGTTTGAAAATAAAAGAATTGAATATCAAGACAGATAAGAATTCATAGTTGGTAATTGTACAGAAATATAAAGCAATATAACGATTTAGTTTGAGCAAACAACAAAATTGCTAAAAATGAGAATCTGGACACTGCAAATCTTATGTGGAGACATTTAAATCTTATTTAACACATGTTTCAGCTGAGTCGATATTATCACATTCTAATATTACATTTCGAGACAGCTTATTAACGACAACTTCAAGATTACAAAACTCGGATGTCGTTAAATGTTATTGATGGCATTACTTATTACAGCGAATGTTCCGAATGCCCATCTCAAGATGTACGACGTACGTGATGTACAACTACATAAAGAATAGTTCAACAATCAACAAACTATCGCAATCAAGTAACCATGGTATCGTAGCATGATCACCGTCACCATCTCCCGCATCGGGCACTAATCGAATCATCGATGTAATAGTCACTATAAACTAAAGCAAGCGTCTTAAGAATCAATTTTTCAGCGGACCGGAAATGGGACGAAGCAAGTTACGCCGAAACAGGAGTGTGAGGAAAAGAGCTAAGACTCCTCTACTCCTCAGAGTTGGCGGTAGGAGATCGGTTTTCATAAGGTGGTTAATAACCATCTCGAATCTTCACGCACGGCTCCCATTTAGATTATATATGTGAATATGCTTTGTATGTTAAGCATATTATGTTTCTTACACTTACTTAACTTTTAAATGTCTATTCGACAACTGGGAGGCGAGCCAACATTGCCCCACGTCCGATCCTTCAAAGTTAATTCACGTACGGAACGTATTGAAATACGGAATAGATATAATGATGTATACTGCAGTGCCCATTAGAGAATAGGACGCTGGTAAAAGACTCGAGCATGGATGGCGGAACAGGGGGGGGGGGGGGGAGTATCATAAGCATATGATATGGTTAACAACTTCTATCTAGAAATTGCTTCTAAGCCAGCGGTGAGCTAAATAAACTCTTTCCACTGCTGTTTCGGCAAATACCCATCACACATTCTTACATATTTACCTTACAGTTCAAGGGATATCTGCTATTCTGAATTGGTCTAAAGATTTATCATAGCTTCAAGAGGGATTTTGTCCTACAGTACGGAAGCTATGGAACTTCGATAAAAAAGAACAGATGGAGCTAGGCTGCCAGGGCCCTTTTAAAAGTTGAGGGGTCAATGTATCATTTACCCCCTCCTCCCATATTTTCAACAACTTTTATTAGAAAATTGCTTCCGTACTATTTAACATGTGTCGAATGTCTAAAATTTTTCGCCTGCAGTGGGCTGAATGGACTCATTTGTCTAGTAATCTAGAACCATACCTAGCTTAATTGTTATTAACAAATTTGTCAGGGTCAAGATCTTTAATTGAAAACCATACAAGATTTGACTGCAGTGTAGGACTTAGAGTTAGGCTTAAGTTCGGAATACTTACTACCTAGCACAGTGTCACTGTTAAAAAACCATTTTCAAAACTCACATAACAACCAAGATCTATTGTCAAAATGCTTCAAAAGCAACTTTAAATGCATGAATTCTCAAAAATTAGAGCATCTTCCTCCGCCCCTCATGGGGTCGAGTAATTAGAATTAAAGACCATATGTTGTAACAGGGTAATTAATGAAGCATTATCATATTCCTGTATTATTTCTTTAACAGCCAAGCTAAGAAGAGCCACTTGATTTTAACCAAATCTAATGATTGGAGTAGTGATACGTAAAAAACAGAAATGTGATAGTTATATCATGGAAGAGTTCCAATTTTATATCATATCAGGCATGAAATTGAACTACAATGTTTCCGGATATTATGAAAATGGTAAGCATTTTCTGAAAACACAAATTAAGCCGGCAAATTGTTAACCGGCAAATTGTTAACCGGCAATTTTTCAGAGTGACAATAGAATGAAAACAAGGCTCCGGACAGAAGTTATAAAACATGTTTTCTAAAATTTTAAAAGATTAAAACGCGTGATTCAAACAAACAAGCTGAATAACTGGAAATAAAATTCACCGAATTTCACAACTTGACATGCACGAAAGGACTTATTTTCAGGCTCTAAAACTCTGCTGACAGACAAATATTATGTTGAAAAACAAACATAAAAATTTCATAGTGTTTTAATGTTTTACATTGAGTGTCAAAATATCATTGAAATATATGGTGACATCTAAATAATTAAGGAACAATATCCAGCAACTGTTTCTAACCTGCTTACTTACTTACTTACTCAGGTTTGATGCGCTGTCTAAACATGAATTATACAACAAACTATGGAATAAACATATATAATAATGATAATGCTTAACTTTCGTAGTGAATTAAATTTACTGAATTGAAAATACTGGTTCAATCAAGTTATTGCGCTGGAAAAACAAGAATTACAACTTATAATTGAAAATTTAGGTACACAAAATTCCACACATAATTTTTACAACGGACAAAAATCATTACCTCATCACAAACACCTTAGATAACTATCTCATTATCACGAATAAATAATGACTTTTACCGAAAACATAATATGAAATATGTTGGAAAAATGAGATGCAAGTATGTGACTGGAGTAAAATAAATCGTTTTAATTCAGACCAACGACGAAGTAAAACAGAGATGGCAGAACTTTCTTCACAGAGAAATCGGTAATATAACCAACCTGAATTTTCACCACTAATTTAACTTGTAAAGGAGCATATGCTTCTTTAACCAAGAAGGGGACCCTACCAGACGCCATCTCTTCCATTCCGACTTTCAGCAGCTTATGACAAGAACATAAGTTAAGCTCTTCTTATCTCTTCTGGAATTCTTGAAGGTTCAACTTTCCTAAAGATACCAATACAGCTACATTTTCATGAAAGCTTATTGAAATGCCTCATACCCTTTTCGTGAGCTAACTGGTTAAACGCTGGTCAACGCATTTCGGACGCAACAGCCTCGTCCTATCGACCGGGCGATAGTAGCTTAGTCATCCACAAATCTAACTGTCAACTCCAGTAATTTGACGAAATTTGGACCATCTTGACTAGCATAATTGCGATCGAATTAACTTTACACACTTTAATCAATAAATGTCATTAATTTGTAGTGTTATGAAACTTTATTTATTATAATGAATTATGACCACAGAAAGGATACAAATCAAGACGCTCCTAAACAAATATTTGTATGTGTAGTCCAAATTTCACACCGGAATGAACGTGAATCTCTCGTCGTTGTAGGTGAAACCGAAATATATCCTCCGTAAAATGCATCACTGCCAATCAAGAATTATATGTAGTGTTAAAATCTTAATTTTACATAGCTAAGACTATCTTAAATTTAAGGAGTGTAAAATATCATAACTGCACATCAGATAAAAGTTGAAGATGCGGCTTAGATTTCTCTCATTCACCACAATTCGTATCGATTACTATGAAGATTTGGTAAAACTTCACTAATCGCTATCTTATCTTAATCTATTCAATAACTACGGTTATATAGTTATTTGATTAGTTTACGGTCAATGTAATCAGGCATGGAAACTTCAGTAGCTATGTCCCACATTACCCATTGTCCGGTCTACCCCAGACCAGAGCCAATCCTTAGCCACCTGATAATCTGATCAAATTAAAATTGATCGAAATGAGTTAAAGTTATAATGTTCTTTAGTTGGAGATGTAGGGCGGGCTGTCGGCGTGACTTGCAAAATTTAGCAGGCTGCAGAGGACCGACGGGACGTTTGCACAGTGACCTATGTCTCCAGTGGAGAAGTCGGTGGGGAAAAACGTGCGATCGGATCATAATCTGTCAGGAAACTGTCTGATTTGTCAGGAAAAAGTCAGTGTGTCATTGGTCGGGTGAATTGGTGTGACGTGGAGAAATGTGAACAGTAAACTCATGATTACTATGACGTCGCGCTGTATTACAAATCTAATAACTATTCGATTGTGCTAAAAATGAATTGGGGGATATATTTTTAGATATTGCAAGAACTTAAATCTGGAAGGAAGAATCTGATATATAGACACAGCAATATTGCATAAGAGATACGTCGAACTAAGTTATTCAACCAATTAATAATAATAATAATTGTACTTTAGGGATCGTGTGCACAATAATCTTAACAATCCACGGATATGTTTAAAATACGAATCATTGCAACTTTTTGCAAACATCTGATCGATAACAATGTTACCGAGTCGTTTCACCACAACAAAACAGACTAAACCTGACTCCAGAACTCTGAAACTCAGCACAAACAGCAACTTACACGTAAAGGAGCCTGCTAACGTCCGCCTTGATCCTCAGATACTGTTCCTGTACAGCGTCCCCCTCTTTCCGAGCAAGGGACCTGGCTGTCCTGTCCCCGTGACCCTTGCTGGGAGAGCTTATGGGGAACTTCTCCTGGTAGTTGACCAGCAGAACTTCGTACGCCTAGGGTTGTTTGAGTGTGAGAGGAAGAAGAGAGGGGATGGTATTGTGGTGGAGATCACGTATGGGTTTGAATCTGTTGGAATTCACGACTTGCAAGGGTTTTAATTTACCAAACCCTAGAATGAACATTAAGCTATTAAGGGAGTTGATGGTCGTTCCTAAGTAAGAGGCTTCTTCAACGTTGATAAGACCACAATTCATCAAGGTGTGTTCGGTACAAGTATGACGGATTTGTAGGTAATCATGTCATCTATTTCTCCACCTCGTTTAATACGTGCTCGGGTATGAAGTTGTTTGAATAGCGTTTATCATTCGTGATTGTAGCACTTGAAACGATTTGAAAGTGCAGCTGATCCTATTTCAGAAGTATTGGATTTTAAGCGGACATAAAGTTACTACATTGCGCTATTTACAATATTTTTCTACGATGTTTCGCATCACAGCTTCATGATATTTTCAAACGGGTTCTACAACTTACAAGTGATGTTATTAATTACTTATAGTGCCTTAATTTTAACTTTCATTGTCTCTGCAGTGTCTCGAATAGTTGATTTGTGAATCTGTTTATTGAAACAATTTTCATATTTTTCGGTCATGCCTTCGCCAATCGCCCTCCAGTTATCAGTCAATTACATCAAATCGAGGCGCGACCAAATTAACAATATTGAGCACTAATCGTGAAAATGGGGTAGGTCAAGTCTCAAAAGTTTTACAGTTAGTGTTACTTCAATCAAGAGAAATTTCTGGCTTTGAAACAATTTATATTCTATTCCGAAGACAGTCTGATTGCTCAAACAATTGTCGGAATTTAACCACAACTTTATGTGATTTGGAGTTGAAGAGACGAACAATTCATTTCGTCACAAGCTTATCGGGCCAGGCTTGGTCTAGTCTGACAGGGGGACAGTCCGATCTGGTCTAAAATATATTTTAGTCAGTTTGAGTTACTCCCGAGTTCATTCGGCAATCAGCTCAGACTCCAAATTCCATTTCTCCTCAGTTGGCGTCCAGTTTATAGTAGCCAGGTATATTTGAAGATCCTTGATTACAAGTTCATGATGACGTAGGGACGGTTCAGATAAAGCCTGCAACTATGTATCGTCTAAGTATCTGCTTAATAAACCGATTAAGCGAATTTTAACTCCGAAAGCTGGAGACGAGGGAGGTGGAACTAAACTCCATCAGGATGACTGACGGTGCTGGTAACTCCACCCGGCTCCAGCCTGAACCAGGTCCAAGCAGGTCTCCGCGTCACGGACCCGACCAGATCACGGGAAGGGGGGTCATGGTGGTGATTGTGGAGGGTACTATGTTTTATGAACCTGCTAGTATTCACGGGGCACGCAGGGGCCGGCGCCCGGCTCCAGTCACCCGGAAACTTTAAGTATCGTGATCGAATTGTGGAAATCTATTGCTGACCCCACCTGCCGTTGTCTCCTCGGTTGCAGATTGTCAATAGGGCAAATTGTACCGAATACAGTTTGGTGGGTCCAGCTAATTTTAGCGTAGGGTCAGTGAAATGGAATTTATGAATTGCGAATCCCACAAGATAGATTTTTGTTCCTTCCAAAATATTACTAAAGTTGTGATGTAATATGTATATCAACAGTGTAACGATTTGCAGTGCAAGCTAAGCGCAGCTGTGCAGTTTACTGCAACCCAGAGATTGTTCTCGGATCATAGAATTTAAGTCCGCTAATTTTGGGCGTGAAACATTGAAATGAAGATCATAGGTCAAAGTACCACATTAGCATTTCTGCATGCCACACTTAATTTGATTCTTCAAAGAACATCCGTGATCAATATTCAATAAGTAAATTAAAATGGTCAGATAATTTTCTAAACTTGCGACTGATCACTTTGATAGTAAAATAGCGTTAGAATTGCTGGTACTATCACATCTTACATCTTTATCATCACGTTAAGCCTCACGAAACATCCCTAAAATTTCAAATCACAAGCACTCAATCTCATGTTCACCTAAATGCATATCGAATTAAACGAAGATTTAGTGATTTACTTACGTCACTAGACGAAACGACGAGCTGTTGGGCGGCTTTGAGGTCCTCAAACAGACAAACTTTCAGCGTGACATCCGAGTTGAGAGCCTGCAGGATGCCAGGACGTAAGTTGGGGCTTGTCAGCACCGCGTCGATTGTCGACATTGGTTACGTCCGCGCAATTAAAGTGGAGTAATGATTTGTACATGGTGCAGTGATCAGATTGGTGGGGATGAGTGTTTAATGATTTGCGTTTACGTCGAGAAGTGAACAGCTACTATTTTCTGTCGTTAACTCATAGGGTCTGAGACATTAAACCAGCAAACCAGTGCGAATTTTGGGTAAAAAAGTTTTTTTCCGGTTTTAGTCGGTTCCGAAATGTGATTTTGCTCACAGTTATTAGTGCCGAAAATACAGTTATTAGTACTGAAAATACTGTTATTAGTGCCTAAAATACTAAAATTGTGTTAATATGGAAAATTGGATGATTCAGTGGGAACTCAAAATTCATTAAAATGAATTTAAAGGTCACTAGATTAATTAGGGTAGTTTTATTAATAATCAAATGCAATTCGCGACACACGTTAATCGGTCAGGATTGAGAAGCGTTAACTTGGAGCTACGGCCAGCTAACTAACTGACTTTTGAAAGGCGTGGGTGAAGGCTGCACGACGGAGGGAAACAGACTCCTACAGATACCAGACTCCCACAACATCCGGAAATAAGCAGATACTTAGAAATTTCATTGTTTTGACTTTGCTGAATGCAAGTGAAATGATTTTGATCATAATGATTGACAATATGAAATTTATTCTATGCGACGATTTTAGCATACGTTAGCATACTCATCTCAAGTACAGTTTTAAAAAATGTTTATACATGATCAATCAAGCAGTAACGCCTGGCACGTCTTTGAATTGCAAATTATAGCAAATCTATCAGATAAATCTTATAAAGATGATAAATTTCAGCCTAGGGAAAGCATGATAGTACTAGTTGTTAAAGTTAAAAACAAACTTACGGCAAGGAGCTGATATCTCTCTTTATACGACGGTTGTAACTCCTCCTTCTTGAGCTTGTCCTCGGCGTCCTCCAGCCAGTGCAGACTTCTCGCTACAGCAGACTCGTACTGAGCTATTCCCGGCTCGCTCTCTCCGGATAGAACTTTCTAGAAGGACAACAAGGTCAACAGTTACGAGGAACAATGTAAATCGGGCTGTTTATTATAGCTTTTAACATTTAAAACGGGATAGAACGGGTCAAAGTACTGCCGAATGACACAACAGACGTATCAAATGGTTTGGCGATGCACCAAATACACGAAAGTCTCAATAAGTCATCCGCATTTAACAATACATCGATCACAAAATAAGTACAATATACATCAATATTGTGCAGAACAGGTGTATTTCTTGGCATATAATGAAAATGTATAGTATAGTATAGTATAGTGAGCTATACACAATATAGGATTACTACTGGGAAAAGAGAGAGGGACCTTTAGGGTCCCTAACGGTACTGTGACATGGTGCCGCAATGGGGAACGGAAATGTAATGGTAATATAACCCTGGTAACCGACGCTTGTATAATTAATGTGTAATTTCTGTTGGGAATTATCAGCCGACTTA
Organism: Mnemiopsis leidyi; assembly: GCA_000226015.1. Classification (NCBI taxonomy): domain Eukaryota; kingdom Metazoa; phylum Ctenophora; class Tentaculata; order Lobata; family Bolinopsidae; genus Mnemiopsis; species Mnemiopsis leidyi. Next base: position 505,242 of record JH152823.1, on the reverse strand, counting down.
ATTTTTAAAGGATGACAATTACTAAGGTTCTCCATAACGAAAATTTTGAAATGTTACTCTGCAATCATTTGGATAATTGAGGAAGTAAAGCAAGGCCCCGGTATAAAACCTTAACCAGCAGTCTGCCTTAAATGTGCCTAAAATGTACACTTGAAATGTCAGAACAAGTTCAAGTATGCAAGATTGCAATAGTCGTTGCTGCAATAGAGATCAAAAGTGTTCCTCTAGTAGTTGGAAGAGGCGGGAAGGGAGCTCAAGTTTCAGAAACAGACGAACAGGATCTGAGATGGACTGGACTTGGTACCGACATAGCTAATGTCATGTAGGTACATAGTAGGTACCTTACAGTAGTAATAGCAAGAACATACAGTCATCTCTGCCAACATAGCTACTTTAATTGTTTGGCAAAAAGAGGAGTTGGCCAACATAGTTGACTTCGTGGTTCAAGTTGGACGTCAATAGAGTACAATTATCTAGAGTTTGATTTTGTCAAGTTTTCAATCTTCCAAGAACAGCGACATGCGGTTATAGTAATACAATTTAGTTGGAATGAACTAAATTCAACCAATAAAGAAACTTAACGTCTAAATGACCAGAACAAGTTCCAATCTCAACGAAACATTGATTCTCTCTCTCTAGTCAGTAAACCTTTTCACAAAACATGGCCCCATTATAATAGATCCCACTCAGTGTTTCCGAGTCAGTTATTGAGCCATCTTCTAGGACAGTGCCAAGATTTAGACATCATAATGTCATGGGGGTAGGGTGGAAACATTTGCTAAACATGTTGGATTGTTTGGGCCAACAGAATGCACGTAACCATGGCAACAAATTGGCCTCATTTTCGGCGCAGATGGAGACCCCCCATACAGTCGGGAATCGTGGAGGTGAAAAGTAGCAAAATTGAAGAAGAAATTTTGAGGATGACGTGTTATAAACAGTAGGTTTGCAACAATCAGCGTGGTGGAGTAACAATAGAGTAACAATAGAAAACAATCATAGAGGCCAACACGACTACACTGGTGGCGGCAGCTCGAATTAATACAGCGGGATAATCAGGAGGATAGATGGGGTTGGTAAATATTGGTGCTGCCTTGTAGACTGGCCGAGGAGCTTGTAGATATGACCTGTAAGTTTCTGATAGCAGACACTCGTTTATTTTAAAGCCGTACAACATAATAGATCCTCGGTTAATTAGGCAGACTGTTCCATTATAGTTTCATTGACGCGTACAAGTAGTTTCACATTCAAAACTGTGTACCCAAGAAAATCCGAGTTTCGATTGATCATGGAAAGGCATAGAACACTGAATCCAACTAACAAATATTACATTGTCCAATAAAATACCTACTCCGCATTGATAATTCTACGCTGACAAAATATATAGTAATACATACAGATATATATTAATACATACAGATATAACGATAGTAGACATACAATCATTAAAACAAAACTTATCAATTCTGAAATAGTACAAAACTTACGGATCTCTGATCGATCTCCACTGAGATGACATCCCGTCTCTCCAGCAACTCCTGTATCTCCACCAAGAGAGGGTCGTCTCTCAGCATGTCGGACAGCTCCTCCCGGATACTCTCAATCTCCGAGATATTATCGTCCTCTGACACCAGATCTTCCGATATCAGCTGTAAAATTTGGGCAAAATATAAGGATTTTCTTTATCTTGAAGAGCGCTGATGCTTGAAGTGATGATATGTGAAATAGCTGAATAAGAACTTCAACGCATGTCCAAATTTGAGGAAGTTTTCTCAAACTAAAATTCGGTTACTTCATTATTTATATTTAATGTCGTGCAAATTTGAGAAGATCTACCCGCCCAACTCAGTCGAAAGTGCGTGGTGTGCTATGCTAGGAGGAGGCGTAATACAATGACGTATTAGCAGCATGTTTGATATGAAGAAAATCTTCACGAGGGAATGAAAATTCAGGAGGAGTTTCATGTTTTGACCGTGTTGGGAAGCTTGCCTGTATTTGTTGTAAATTAGACATTTCTCACGGAATTGTTAAGAGTTACATAATGACTACTACAGTATTTCGGACCCAGTTTTAAACTCTTCAGCTTAAGCGAATTGATTGGACTTGCGATAAATGTTTACTTTAAAATCAAAGATTGTGACAACAATCATGTGAAAATCGTGAAATATGCCTAGACCATACGTCAACAAACGATCGTTTATAGAAAATGGAAAGTTTTATTTAGCAATGCGTGACGTAAATTGTCGTAAATTTAGAACAATTGCAGCGAATCGTTGCAAGCTGCAGCATCCTAAATCTCGAGAATACAATCATCCGACTTTGACGATCAAGCAATTTAGAAAATGATAATTAAGTAAAACAAAGATCATTTTACAACTTTCTCAATATTCAGTCTTTAACTGGTCCAATCTAAAAGTATTCTAAACCTCTAGGATACAAAACCAGATCCTAACCTGAAGTTTCTTGACGTCCTCCAACACAATCTCCACATCTAAGGGGTAGAGCTGCATGTCCGCCAGGGTATCTGACACGTTCTCTAAAGTCACTGTGACCGTCTGAACTAAATCTTGTAGGGTAAGAAGTCGGCCCACACTCCTAGCTTTACCCTCGCAGGATATTTGGACTTTGGCAAGGTTCGCCTTGACTCTGTTTAGCTTGTTCTGGGTAGGGATGTGGGGGTTAGTGCCAGGACAGAAGTGGTACAGTATGGTGCAAAATCTTGCATGTGTAAAACAGGGTCTGACACAGGGATTTTATCATGTTTTAGAGCAATTCTAGACAGTGAGCCACTAAGTTTTGAAATTTTACCGCCAAAGTTACTGAGTTGAAAATTGAGCCAATTATGTCATTGCCATTATATCATCGGTATGAAAATCGATAAAGCATACTTTTGCATACTTAAATGACGTGAACACATACTTTCGCCTAAAACGGTCATTTAAACAGAGAGCTCCTTGGGAAAATTCTCGAAACGTTTAACCTGCAAGGGTAAGGAATGTAGAACAACTACTTACGATAAGAGGCTGGAAGTCCTCGGTACAACTGACGTCAGACTCCTCATCAATCTTTCCCTCCAACTGATCACTGTAGTTAACCATAGCGACAATATCCTTCAACATCTTGTCCAGACTCTTCTCAGCCCCAGCTACAGAGTCAGGAGACACGATAACCACCTCAAACCTCCCCTCCATGTCCTTCACGTCCCGATCCAGGTTTTCTAGCTTCTTCTCTAGGTCCACCACAGCAGATGTTTTCTGTTTGTGCTTGCTCAACAGGGAGTCCCAGTAGTCCAGGGCCTTGTTCTGTCGCTCAATAATGTCGAGTTTGTCGCTGTTAGGGTGGTTGTCAGCCTCTAGGATCAGTCCTGAGCCGGCCTCTTGTAAGTTGGATATCACCAGCTCTCTTCCCCTCAGTTCTGCTTCAAAGTTCTGGAGGGATAGGTGAGTGCATTATAAAATAGCGGTAAAGGTATGTCGATTTCATGTCAATGAAATAGCTCACAATCTTATAAAAAGAAGTGAATCCCCTTTAATGTAGTAGAAATATATTTATTCTGGTGAAAAAGTGGTAGTTGTTATTCGAGAAAGGGACCAGAATTCTCGGAAAGTTTATGCAGCTTCCATGAATTTCAAAACTACAATCTACTCAAAGTTCGCTTAAAAGGTTACTTATAAGCTAGGAAATCGTCAAAAAGTTTCGAAGAGACGCTTCAGTGAAAGTAAAAGTAATACCTTGTCGTAAGGCCAGGTAAGGACTACGTCACAGTTGCTGAAAAACTCATGCTTTACCATCAGATGTTTCAGATAGCCTCGTTGTCGGTCGTATGTTATCTTTAGGTTTTGATATTCCGAGTTGGTTCTGAGCATGATTGATATCGTCAGCAAAGGCCCCAAAATTAACATCCTTCAATCATCTAATCTTATTTTCAAATAATACAAGCTTTCACCAGTTCTCAGCGTATCAGCGATTTCAGCACTTTTACATCACTCAAAAGAAAACTCCCCCCAAAAACCCCCTTATTCACATTTTACTTACCTATCTGACTCGTTTATACACTCTTCATCGGGCGGCAGAGTAGTAAATATACAAGAGGGAACCTCCGTGACCAAGCCCGAACTGTAAGTTCCAGGACCGTTGCTGTTTGGTGGGTGCTCCCCATGACCGTTGATCCGGACTGGAGCGGGGGGAGGAAGCCCCTTCTTGATCCGCCACACGTCCATACCCGTACTTCCCAGATATTGGCACTCCTCACCTCGAGAGACAATGTCCTGTGTGATTAGCTAGGTGTTGGGAGGCATTTGAGTTATGCACATTTTTTCAATCTCGAAATAAGATCCACGGACATATTTTCTAGCTTGTTTACTAACACGAGGTGGTATGAAAACGATTAAATTTACATCATCATCATGAGCTGTAAAATAACTAACATTTCTGTGGTCGATGTTCCCAGTGGGCCCGGGTCGTTTAAAGGGACACAACGCGAGTACTTTCTCGCCTGATCTGGGCTTCTTTCTTTTTGACAGGTTAACCACAACCTGGGGGAGTCAATTGTGGGGCTGGGTTCCTAGCCGAATTAGCGTACGTCTAAACCTCACGGAAAATTGCGATAAAACGGAGAAATTGTCGGACTAACTCAAGTTGGACGAATGAGATAATTCTTGTACACGGCACACTTTTTCGTGATTACCAACCTTGCCCAAGTTGGCGATTTCAACGATATTGGGATCGTAACCGATTATGTCCTTTTTCATGTCCACCAACTCCTGAAGTCTCTCTGAACTGCTAACGACGTCCAAACACTTGGCGTTGTACCTGTAGCGGAGGTTGGGAGCTGTACTTGACTGAATATGGAATAGTTATTCACGAATATTGTGTAGTATGAAATGATAAGCACAAGTTTGATTCCTTACAATTGTGGTCGGTGTGAGTATTGAAGCCCATTATTCAAATTAATTGAAACAACTTTATTCGAGGTAGCTGCGTGGTGTTGACTCATCACGAGTAAGGTAACTCGTGCCAAGAATCATGAAAAATTACTGACTATCGATAATATTATATTTTAAAAATCTACTACAACAATGGCCGCAGTGTGACTTCCTCAGAACGCAAGAAACTCCCACTAAGACTGCTGTGGCGACCTCAACCGCCCAGATAATCAATTAGATGGGGGAAGTGGCTAGCAACACATACTCACCCAGCCCCCTTCACACCACTCTTCTCTGTCAGAAGAGGCGGGGACAGAAGGCAACAACTTAGAGCTACGATAAAACAGTACAGAGATCAGTCGCTTAAACCAGGAAATAGGAAAAAAGTAGACGGCCAAAAGACGTCCAATTTGACAATTCTTGTAATATTTTCGGGCACAAAAGAATTCTTACCGCGTATCGAGTAAATTTCGTTTCTGAGTGATCCACATGTTGGCATTGTTGAGACGTTTCCAAAAAAGTTCGTGGTCGTTGTGGTGCTGAATGTGTTTCTCTGCGACACAGGCCAAGTCCTTGAGACAGGTCCACAGCTCACATAACTCCTCCACCTCCTCCTGATAAAGTACGGGAATATACTATACAGCCATTGGGAACGTAGCTATATAGGGAACGTAGCTATATAGGGAATGTAACTATAGGGAATGTGGATCTACTTTTTACTTTTTACTTTTTATTCGATATTGTTGGAGTGCTGCTTTATTGATTGGTTTTTAACATTGCTCGAAGTTTTTTAGAGATCGCTTCCAGTGCTAAATTAAATTCGAAAATGGCAATTGCGGTGTAATCCATGTCTGAGAATTACTGAACCACGCAATGAAAACCAGAGAGCATGATATGTGTTACTTCATCATACTCCACAAAAACCAAATTTCGTTTTTGGAGATGCTTAAGTTGAATTTAATTCCTTAAGTTTACAGGTGATTTCAATGCCACTGGTCGCGAGGTGACACATATTTGCGACATATTTAATGCAAAGGTTTATTTTAGACGTCTAAACTAAATATAAGACATGTTCATGGATATCAACGTTCGCTTATGGATCCCCGTTGTCTGAAATAGATCGATGACTTATCCCCGGAGATGCGGGGCCCTCTCAACAAGACTTGTAACTCGGGACAGGTCATAAAAGTGCAAACTGCGGACCGTGAAGGGCTAGCCACAAAACGCCACTTCACATTCCATTCCACGCGTAAAACTGTACAACAAGGGACAGCTAGGTGGCGGCAATCTAATCGGGAATATATGCAGGGAGGAGCCGGGATCAAGTAGGAAGTGAGCCGTGGTAATGGGAACAAGGAAAGCAGTTCCCATGTGACACGTATATCTCTAATTTAGGTCATGTGGGCGTATATAAATATTCGATTAAAAATAACCTCATCAACTTAAAGACCAGCTGCAGAAAGCGCGAAGGGATTCAAAAAGGCGTGCAGGCCGTAACTTCCTGGTTTCCTGTTTTAGTGCAGCCCAAACAGGATGGTAGGATAAATTTGTACTAATAATCCGTGCATTTGTCTGGTTATAGCATTTGTTACTTTTTAGTTGAATTACCGCAAACAATACTTTAATAGTTGTTTGGTTTCAGTTTTGCTTAGCTTTTGTTCGCGATAAGTTATTCTTTATTACTCATTATTTTCTCTTATCAATATTGGTCTCATTTCGAGTTTGAAAGTCTTCCAAATTCCAGCTGGCCCAGCTGATTTCGGTATTTTGGGGATCGTATTTCGGGGACCTTAAAATATTTCTTAAAGTGAGTTAAGAAACTGTGAAAAGATGATTACTATTGTCCCTTATTCATCAAATTTTGTTTACAGTTTTTGTCGTGGCGAACTGGTCATCAACATGCGTACTGTTACAAAGTTTTCTTCCGATAGAAATTATCACCCACTTTATCACTTACTTAACCTAATATTCAAAATTAAGCTAACCTAGGTTTACAAACTCAGTTTTAAAATCAACGAAAAATATAACATTAGCTGCTCCATAAGAATGCTCTCTCTTCAGTTTGATTTGCATTACCAAACAGGGGTTGCCAATACTAAACCCAGCCTCAAAGTCGAGACAATATACTCCTCCACATGAGAACAACATAAGAATTTCAGTCCAAGTATCGGATTCCGAGATCAGTCTGGGAGTGGTACAGCACCAGTTGACATCACCCGAAACCCAACTTCAGGCCATGAAACATGCGTCCGTCCAGCCAAAATCATCGAACAAATTCTAAAAGCATCCTCCCCCACCGTATCAAATTCTTAACTCCACAGTCCACCTAGAGTTATTTTTTTATAATTCATTGTTTCAAACCATGTAAATTTGAATGATTATTTAATGAGACTAAAGCTCGCGGTTAACTTGGGCAAATGCCCAGAAAATCGAGGCCACCCTGATAGACAGGGAGATAAAAAGTCCACCAATTTACCACAGCTAACCATTGCAAGTCTCAGGGGGAGTTTTAATCTTCCGTGAATTGAGAGGTCCCCATTTATTCAGCTTGCAAGCAGCAACTAACTGTCTTGTGCATATCCCGCGTTTTTACAGTCCAAATATTCAGGAATTTTAAACCGTTTTTCAGCTCTTAACAATACATTCAACTGTGACGAAATTAAGCGGCCTTATCCGATTGGCTGCCGAAAAAATTTAAACTTTGGCTACTTTGTATGCGTAGGGGGCATGTTCTTTAAATATCCAAGTTCCCCACGTGTACCTGGAGAGCGGTGTCAGGAAGTGTTCCTCTAAGCTTCACGAGGATATGTGAAGATGGGATATATTTAGTGTCCGTCAATAGTATGCTATAAATCCGTTTAATAAAATATTTGCGCCGAAAAACAACCGGAAAAATGAATTGGCCAACTTGGGAACTTAGAATGTCGCCCTTGATTTGATAACAATTAAGATGGCCACAAAAACGATAGCTATTTGGTTTGCCATGGAGTCGATAGTTGTCCTTTATCTGTCTGCTTACGGTGCGAGTCGATTGTTTTGAGTGCAGTCAAGCATTTGAATATTTCAACTAGATATTATTGTTAGAAATAATTATATGCAGTTTGTTTAACAATTTTAAACCGCAGTTAAACTCTTTATAGTAGATTGGATTGTGACGAAATTTGGTTCTTTATTTCTATTGGACCATGGCAATAGTTACTCCCCCTAGATTCATGTGCGTAGGTGCGGTTTTTACAAAGGAGCTCGGGCTATATAAAGTGAGCTAGATATCAATATCAGCAAGTTCTTGGCTTGACGATCACCTTATACTGATTAATATTCGACTTGGGCGGTCAACTTTTTCACGCTTTGAACTAGGTTACGGCTGGTCATGTCTCATGACTATCTTTGAACAATAGTATGACGGAATAGTGACCGTATCAAATACTTGAACTCAGTTTAGCGCTTGACACTCACTTCCATTCCAAATCATTCAACTTGCCATAAAATTATGTAAGTACTAAATCTACTGTATGGGAGATCAGTTTTGCATGCTCTGTCAAATTGGGCCGCGTTTAAATCACCACATCTTGTTCTAAGACGGTCGGTGGGGCGCCTTCCTTACCTCACAGGAACCTGAACTTAAGATGATGCCAGTGGTGGACCTTAGGTCATATCTATAGTTATCTCTAACCATCCAATAGCTGACAGTCTTTTAATGAATATTTGGAAGGTAAACCGAGTGAAAACGCTTCACATATTGTATTTCAAATCGATTAAATCATCGATCTAAACCATCTATCAATTGTAAATCGATTTGAGTTCCATTATTTTGCATTTAACCAAATTATTCGGAAAATTATTGATGACACAATGCATACCGCGATAACATAGATAAAAAGGTATCCGCATTTCATAACGACGGCTGTTGCAGGACATCTGTTGACCACAATCATTCATACTTTAGTCTGACGTCCGAGATAAGTCCCGCCTCGACTGCTTTGTTGCGAAACTGCACCGTTTAAGCATGTCAAATAATAGTGGAAATGGTGACATAGATAACGAGTTTAAACGGCGCAGTTCGTACGAAATCCACCTTTAAAATAGTTTATTGATGTAGAGGAGTTGTCATAGATTGCAAGTCGTTACTTTCGAATTGCTGACTTTCGGGTCTAACATATCAGGACATTTTTTGTGTCATTGTGCATTCCTTGCCTTATATACTGGGGCTGTTGGATCCTTGGGGCACTTACTTTGCATGTCAAGTCGCATTTGTCAAAGTTGACACGGGGCCTAGTCGACCTTGGTGGCGAGTCACCCAAAATGGCTTTCTGAGGATAGTGATTAAGAGGAGAAATGTTTGTAAAACTGTCATGACGCGTAATCGCTCGCATGAATGATACAGATCCTTACTCCAAATCATATCGGGTAATTAACACCACGCTGTGCTATACGCGACGGTAATCACTTTCCAAAAATAACCAGGTTACTTCTCCTACCTACTTCGGGGGCTGTGACTGGCGGAAACAGAATAGAAACTAGACAAGCTAACAATTTGCGGAGGAGGGTTGCCGATGGTCTATACCACATCTGGCGGTCGTTTTTCGTGGGAGTTCCTCCTTCGGTAGCGTCCTGGACGGGGGTCGCCATAACCTGGCACCCTGGGCCCTTAGGTCACCCTGGCCCCGACTACGTTGCAGTACTGATTATCAAGTAGCGCGTCACAACTACCGTTATTTGTCAGCGGAAGAGATACCGCCGGGGGACCAGGGGTAGCTATAGTTTTCAGAGCTTGTATCATCCACACCCTTAACCAATTACCCATTAGGTAAGGTTCATTATGTCCCTCTGATTCCCTGGTTTTCATTAGTCTGCTCCCACTCGATTATAAGTTTAAAGTTTTGGCATTGTAAATTAATTTCAGTTGAGTCGTATTCGAACATGCTGCTCTTATCTCCAGAAGAGGACCTCGATTGTCGATAGGAATGCTGTCTTGTCTCGTGGACCATGGGGAGGAGCTCTCCGTCCTTAATCTAAAAATCGGTTGTCAAGCTCACCAATCAACATCAACAGTTTAAGACAGAGTCAGATTAGCACGATCCATACATGACTGCATATCTCGTAAGTCGTATATGCGTTTTAAAAGGAGCGTGGTCGACGGAGAATTTTATGTGTATTAGTCAGCGAGATCATACATGCTCTGGCCCCAAAATCCTATGTGTAAATCGACTTTCGCGTCCATAAAAGTTGCGGCAGCATGTTTTGGAGCAATTTATTCCCATTAATTCAAGACGACGCCCCATTACAAAAATTCCCATGATTGTTGATCTGACAAAATGATTTGCGGCACTTTTTTATGTAGTTACCATGTAGGTGGCTCAAAACTTTTGATGACGTGCATGAATCGTTATCATATTTTATTTACTTGCCATAGTGACCTGGTCGCTATAAGTATAAATTAATGATTGATTGAAGAGGGTGACTAGTTCAGAGCCACGCATTAAATCATGATACAATGGAGGTATATGTACAAGCCCTCCATATGACCTATTGTTCACATTCCTGACGTGCTTTAGTAGTCGGCTGCAACGCATGCTCCTATAAAAGGGCCCGGCCCGTGACCAGCCGCCACAATAGTCAATAAGTCCACGCACGACGCTTTATTAGTTCCCCGATTTTTTGTTTTAGTCAGTTGCCTGGCCCCCACGGGGCTAGTATTACTTTAATCTTTGATATGAATTGTTGACGCTTGTATATTGTCACTGTGGTTCAGTGATTTAAGGCTGTACAATGTCGATCACATAACTTTGTTCTAAGCGCATTCTAACGCATCCGAATTTAAGGTCACATTATTTTTTCTCATCATTAGTTGAATACCTTACTTTATCTTTGATCAATTTTTCAGTTGAATCGAGCTTTCATCGGACCTTGCCCATTGTATGCCACTAGCAGTGATATTCGGGGACATAATTGAATTTTATGCTCCTGTAAGCTAATCACCTTACCAGGCCCAGCAAGCGGCACCTGTCTGTCTCTCCTTCTGTCCCGGGGTGCCGTGCAGACAGCTAATTTAGAGTACCGGACCAGCTGGGAATTATCTCCCCAGTACTCCGAGTCAAGGACCCTGGGAAAATACTCAAAAGTCAGTACCCAGACGGTATAAGATTTACTGCTATCCGCACTGCGAGTACCGAGATCTAGGGTGTTGCTGAATTGGAACAATTTACAGCCATTCTCAAGTTCTCACTTCTCACTCCCTTTCAACTTGTCGTCCATCAAGTCTGGAAGCGATTAGCAATATGTGGACCGCAACCAGCCTGGGCCAGGAACGGGAGAAAACTTGTCGAGGTTTGTTAGGAACCAAACCTCTAATTCGTTCCTCGCCTCGATGTCCTATTGTGGGATAATCTAATTGAAGGGTGCTAAGCATACATTGTGGCAGAAAGTTGATGGTCCTTCTGACCTAAGCACTAAATTCGGGTTCAAATCATAGGGAGCAGCTTCAAGGTCACTCATTGGTAAAGTGACGTCGACAAATTTATATTTAAAATAGTCAAATCATCTGAAATCTAATTTTAGGGCGGCATTGTTACAACTATGGTGGGCGGCAGTTGACCAGGCGGAAAACTTGTGACGGCATATCGCCACATACTAAGTCAGTACTTTATAGCTACTCCGCTTTGCTCTCACCCGAATTAGGGGCCGATGTCGAGTATTAGGGAGCAAATTAGAAGTGTAAGTCAGAAGGGAGTGCTGGTTACAATTGGTCAGCAGCTTCACAGCTTCACACCTCCAAGTGACCAATTGGAGAGGCCGCTCCGATCGTGGGGCTTAATCATTAGGGCCAGGCAACCAAACCCTCACACTTTTACCATCAGAACTTTAAATAGGGCACATGGTCCCAGATAAATTCATTTCTGATCGTGTTACTTTCGACTTGCAATGCATGCGAGTAATTTTCACAAATGTTATATTTTTAGCTTCATAGTGTATTTTTAGATTTTTAGGAGCTCGGTTTTGTTCGTTCTCTGCTTTGTCTACGCTTTTGAACAATTTGATTTGGGTTATTCAACATTTAATTTGTGGATATTACTTTTCCAGATTAATAGAAATTATTTCGAATATTCATCTTAGTCTTGTTCTGTTGTTACCGGTTACTAACCAACATTCATTTTAGCTATAAGCTACACACTCAAGCTATGCAAAACATGAAAACCATCATCCGAACCCTACTTATCTGCTCGCTATTCATCGAATCGGTAAGCACTGTACTCTTTGCTTTTATTCAATTCATATTATACTGAATCTCTATGATTGACATTTTGAATGTTTTCAACAGCTCAAAATTTTATTGCAAAGTATTCACGACAAATTCTGAAATAAACGCTCAATTTTTTAATTCTCATGCTCTCCTCAGATTGACTGCAGACCAGGCTTTCAAATGAAGAGACTGAAGGGAGTAGTTGATCTGGACGACAAACACGATATCAAGAACCTAATCGGAGTGCTGAAGAACTACCTCCACAACAAAGAAGACGGGACTGACACTCTACTGGAGGAAGACGAAAGATCAGCAGTAGAAGAATCAGGACAGATACCATCCACGGGACCCCTTGTTCAAGGTTGGTTATAATGTTTCAGTAAAATATCAATTGTTAAACTGGAAAGCTGAATACACTAAAATATGAGCAACATTTTTCTTAATAATCAAAGTAATTCATCTGACCATCTCCCGTTCACAGAAGCCCACGCTGGATTGAACCCAGACGTCCGAGTTATGAGGTACAAAGTTATTTTCTACACGATGGACCACCCTCTTTCTGAAGTGAGGAAATGGATGAAGAAAGGATTCAACGCTTGGAGCAACCCTAAAATCGACAATTACTTAAGAAGATGGGGCTGTCCTACTCTGGAGTTCGTCGAGACCACGGTAAGAAATTGTTTTTTAAATTAACCTATGAAGTTTCGAAAGTTGCAAACGTGTGGCTCTTGAGCATGTTATCATGTAAATGTTATCGTGGCTATCATGTAAATCAAACCACGACCGATTCTTACAGGCTTACTATTTCAGAACGACGACTACGATTTCGCGATAAACTTTGATTACGAATTCTTTAACCGTTTCAACCGACATTTATCTAAATACTCGCGGGAAGACAGCACAATATTTATTAACGACTACAAGGACCTGAGAAGGGAATGGATCGCTCATGTAAGTTTTCAGATAAGTCATTCCAAATCTAAGTAATTCTTACCGATCTCGATCAATTAGGCCATCGTAGCTATAAACTAAGGTTTTAAAATAGACATAACATTAACACTGCTTCACGACTCAACTCAGAACTGTATCGGAATTAGAATTCTAACAAACCATCATTTTCAGGCGGTCGCTTACGACACATGCGAAATGCTGGGCTGTCAGTGCACGAAACACGGACAAAACGAAATCATGTCCTGTATGTCGGACGATTGGACAGTCTACCAGCCAACCGAGCACGACCTCAGGACGATGGCCGCTGCACTAGGATGCCGAACTCCCAACATCTGGTAACGACGTGACTCGTGGACAATTTGATGTGACGGGAGGGGTGAAACCCTCCCACAGGAACTTATAGAGATTTGGACAATGGACCTGGATCTTATTTGTTGCGAGTGACTTTGTTTCAATTATTTGAGATTTGACTTTTATTTTTCTTTGATTGTGTTTTATTTATTTCGGGTTAAGTTAATGTTGAGTGATAACTTGATTGTAAATTTTATTTGTTTTATTTATTTGAACGTGCATTTACAGTGCACCAGCGCTTTCGAGCGATATTTGCTGTGCAATGACAATATTTGTTCACATTCGATAACATATCAGAACTTGCGAGTTTTATTTGTTTGATTTTTTATTCCTTTTCACACAAGATAGCAGAAAAATAATTTCAAAGAATCTTTTCAAAGTTCATACCCATAGAATTTGAGGAGTTTCATACCTATAGAATTTGAGACATTTTACTGCACGATCACTGTTTAAACGGGTTAGACTATTTAGTTGAATACTATAAGTCTAATTTTTCATTTGCAAGCCAGATCTTGCCATTTTCAAAACCGCCTCGGTGAAAATACAAGTGTCATTGGTTTGATCGCTACCCACTGGACACCATAGTACCTAGAATTTTAATAATTAAACTGACGTCAATCGTGCAGCAAAAAACGATTAACTCACCCCTATGACTCTAGACATTGGATGTTCGGTTTTTAGGAGCTGCTTCCCCAAGCCAAGGATCTGATCGAACTTCTTCTGCTGCTTTCCGATACCCTGCACCAGTGACTAGGGGGTTAGGGTGAGAATACCGGGTTTAATCATCACATATACTAACGCCTAGTCAATTCCCAGAGGGATTACTCGACTAAAGTTTTAAGATCCCTCCTAGTGAGGTGGCTCATAACAATACTTTCTACAGGAAATGAATGTGATATGTAAAAAGAACTTGTTAAGTGGGGGGGGGGGGGTGGCAGCAAGGAGTCACAGTTCACATCCGCCAACGCAAAACTTCCGGTTTTCTGTCAGTGTCACTTCGGTTGGAACGAACTTTCGTATCACAAAGTCTAACTAAATGCTATCAATTTCTTTTATTGCACAAGACAATAATAAGGGATAGGTGATTTTACGGATTTATTTCTTGTAATCCTTTACCGATGGGAAGATATTTTCCTAGCAGTGGTAGCGGTTTATCATGGTAAGATGATCCATTATATTGGTATCGTATGGATCAATTCATCAAGTGAATATTAATTGTAGGTTAGCCTGTTTAACTTTAAAATTCCATTGCAGTGGCTGCGAATAATCTCAATCCCTTCGCAATTGGCAAAACTGTTGTCACTGATTAGGGTTGACGTGGAGCTGTTCGCTTTCCGTCTGACCTGATAAACCTGTCCCTTTTTACAAGTTGGTTTTCTTATATCAAATAGAATTGAATAATTTAGACCATTAATTGTTTTTGCAATTGTTTTCCACTTGTGGTTCCTTGGAGTCTTGGTATTATGTAAAGACTAAGAGGTTACCTAATTCAGGTTACAAAGCAGTCATTAGTCACTACCACGCATAGGTATCTTCACGAGATAAAAATGGACAGATATTACCAGAGATTAACAGATGTTACAAATAATTTTGTTCCTTATGCGTTTCATCGTACCTAATTTCCGCCTCCTGTCTTTAATTTTTTTCGAAAAACCTAGGAAGTCCAGTATGGGGCGCTGATCATTACATCTACCTGTGGTACCCCACAGGCTCCTCTTTGTTGGGTTGCAAACAGTAAAAAATGTTTTCAAAAACTTTTGTTTGGGCTTTAGAAAGAATCGTCCCTGTTGCTATGATCACCCAATCCTACCAAAGTTTCTACTGTTATACAATAATTCAGTGATGATTGATAATCTGGATAAATTGACAATATTTTTCTCGAATCGTATGGTAACAGGTTAAAATCCCTCATTTGAAAACAGACCGAGGGCTATGTTATCATAGTTGAAACTTTGTCGACCGATGATGTTTGGTCGGACTTGAATCCATTTATTTTTACCTTCGCCCCTCTGTTACGCTTCTGTTCCTGTCCCTGACACTCCTTTTAATCTTACCCCTCAGCTCTTGCCTCTTGCTTAATTACTTTAACTAAGCACTACTTTTAGAAAGATTTTATGGTTAAATTGGGACATTTTATTTGTAAGTGCAAAAAAAATCTAAAAAGGGCTACATTACTCGGGATCATCATGACCGTGGGGTAGGCGTTCTAATATTATTCATCCTTGTTATATATTTATAATAAAAGCAGACTATTGAGACACTTGTTGTAGTTTTTTTCGACTCGAGTTGGCTCAAATTGCAAGAAATACACCCTTCTGCTCAGTTCTCGCCAAATTTCCTCAGTGACTTTCTCTATACAAGAAACATAATTTTAAAAAATCTAAAAAGGCTATCTCGAATTTCGGAATTCTAGGGTCTGTATTATATATATTGAATTGCCCCCCCCCCCCTCTCCATTCCTTTCTGACTCACGATCTTTCTTCTTATTCTACTTTTATCGGTTACAAAAATAAGTTGATCTATGCCTCTTTACTAATACTATTACATATTAAAATAGCAAGTTATCAAAATATGCATTACCTCTAGCCTGACTAGACAAAAACGTCGGATAAGCTCGAAAGGTTCGTATCACGTTGAAGACTAGAAGCGTTGTCAGCAGACCGGTACAGAGAGGGGCCAATATGCCAGATTGGGGCGCGCCTATACCGCCACCACAGTTTTTAAATTTTCGTGGGGATTAATTTTTATAAATCATAGAATGTCTACATTTGCTAGACAGACTCAAGAAACCGGATTAATTTCTGGGACAACATATTTTGTTAAGAGTTTAAGACGTCACTAGACGATTTTCTTTTTCAGATGTAGAGACAGATATGAAATTAATGACTTATTGATATCATATTTCTGTCAACAATGGTTAGTAAGGTATGATCTTGTCAGAGCAATGACAATCTATAGAATTGAAGCTGTTTCATCAGGAGTAAAAATTTAGCTAGCCATCATCAATAGCGTTTGAGCAAAAATTGTAAAATGTACATAAACGAGAATTTAAGAGGAAATTAGAACTTAAGCACTTCTTCGATTAATGAATCAAATTTGTCTGTCATCGATGAAAGTGTCGCGATACTTCTAGAGCTATATTGAAATTTGGACCAGTTTGCACATCCCGATACCCATATTTCACGATCAGCCATTATATAATGGAATTCTGAAGTATTTCATTGGCTGCTTGAAAAGTTATTAGTATATGAGTACCCTGCACGCTACAGGTTTCCACGATGTAGATACTGAACATAGACATTTACCGTGAACTATTGCGACAGTAACGGCCCCCACCACTAAAACCATACAATCTCTGTGGTCGTGGTTAATCTTTTCTTGTAAATAAAATGTCTAAATGTCTATATGTTAGCTCTTCTGATATTGCTAGTTTTTATGTAATACACCTTCAGCGGTCTGCCAAATACAGAAGATTTTAAAACCTATTCAATTTTCAACCATACGTTCACTTGATGTTATTATTAATCGCAGATCGTTTTGCAAATCACAAAAATTCGAAATAAAGAGATAACTTTGGTACCTGATGGTTTGTGGATCTTACCTGGTCACTTCAGAGAGCAATGCTACTAACAAGTAATATAACAAGTCATACAATAGGGACCATGAGACAAAAATGAGAAAACAAGTCATTATTGGGGTTCTTTTATCTTCAAGTATTGATAAAGAGGTAACGATGGACAAAAAGGGTCAATTCAAAACTTCTATTTCTCGTTTTGTTGCTCACAATTTTAGATAGCTTGCAAATATATGTTTTCAGGTGTATCCTTTAATAGTTTTTAAATAATCAAAGCATATTTGATGAACACTACTAAAGAGTATGATTGATCGGTCGTTGTTCAACGTCAAAACACCCCCCACAAGAAGCGTGCTTATTTCTAACCTCTCAGACTTGAGTCAATTTTGGAAGGGATAAAAATCCCTCTTGGACAATACTTAAATGTAGTCAACTGTTAAGATCAGTTTCATCTAAAAATTGGCTGGTCCATTGAAGAAAAACTGAAATACAGTCGTATAGAGTGTTTTAATTTCTTTGTGAGAACTAGACCTAGTACTCTTAGCGTCTTGTAAAAAGTCAATTGATTTTAAGAGGCAATGTCAGACCGTCTATGAATATAAATAGCTCTTAGACTTTGAAATAGACCTTCTTTCGGTATAGCTTGTACACATTTCATAGCTGAGCGGTTTTAATCGACGACTTAAGTATCTTTTGTCAGTTACCATAGCAAACATGTGGAAAATACCAAATTTAAATACGACCGACATCGGAGTAGCGTTGAATTGGAAAAACCCTGTTTTCTACACCCTTGCGGTTGTTGACGGAATTCTAATTGCCATAGGTAAAGAAAGCTGCATAGAGATTTTCACGAATTATATTAATTACATCAAGACCTCGACCGACACGAGGTATATGTTTAACAGGAACACTCAGGTCTACAGGGAAACCTGTCAGTGATAACAAGACGACACATCTTAACTAAGACCGACGACCCCCTGATTAGGAGCACAGCTCTAGCTGATCTGATGATGGTGATCTTCAAGATCATTCCTGTTTTCGTGACATCCCTCTACAGGTCAGTACCAAAATATTCAGACTAGGATAAACCTAATTGCAAGGCAAAATCCACAGACATTTCAATTCAACCAATCAAAATACAGCAGGATTATTTATTGATTTTCATCGAGATGGTGGGTTTAACTAACATGGTTCATGACGTGCTAACATGAACTGCCCTCCAGACGGTGGATGCTGGGAGGGATGGTGTGTGCTATACTTTAACATGAACTCCCCTCCAGACGGTGGATGCTGGGAGGGATGGTGTGTGCTATACTTTAACATGAACTCCCCTTCAGAAGGTGGATGCTGGGAGGGATGGTGTGTGCGATAACAGCGTATGGACAGTACGTCCCCAACATTGTGGAGCTACTCCTGATGACAGCGCTCCCTCTGCAACGTCTCTACGTCATGAAGTGTCCACTAAGCAGTCTTACTAACGCTTCGAAGCGGAGGAAACTCGGAATATGGCTCTCAATTGGACTCTGGACCGTCGTCACAGCAGCTGTCATCCTCCTTGGGCTATGGAACGGGAAAAGTGGGACCGATTTCTCCCTCCCAAGATTATCCTGCCAGCCAAGCAGGTTGAAAACATCCTCGAGCCAAGGTAAAGTAGTAAGACCTCTTATTCTGGTTCTATTCCAGTTGGGACCTCTGATAGCTACCTCTGTAGCAAACATCTGGGTCCTTGTGATTTGCTCCCGAAGTCACAATCCGATGAAGCGAGGATCGCAGCTGAAAACCAAGTCCGTGGTAACTATCCTCGTTGTAACGTCCTTGTTCATCATCTCGGTGCTACCAGGCACGGTGCTGATGATTGTCCTACTTTACGGTGAAGCTGAGGTGATGCTATCAGACTACAACTACATGCCAACTATCTCTCTACATCTCTCGTTCGTTAACGTAGTTTCCAACTACTACGTCTACAAGTACAGCAACAGAAGGAAAGAAGCACAGCAGCAAGTTCCATACCCGAGATCTAGAAGCGACATACCAGCAAAACCTGGCAATCCTTTGCAAGCCCCGACTTGTAATGCACTCAGTAGATACAAATAGTCTGGACAAGCAGCCAGTAGCAGCATTCTTCAGACAAAGAGTGTGAAAAAAGTAAACAACAAACAAATAAACATTATTTGAATTTACGTGTTTTGAATCATGACCCATCATACTTATATTACAATATGAGCTTGATCTAAGAAAGGTACCGTGAAAAATAATCCATATTATACATGGACATGGCTACTCTGTGTCGTGTACGTTGAGCTGATGTACCCAGCAAAGGACGAAAAACAATACCCTGACCGTGTCAAAGATATGGCTTTCTATTTTTATCATATCTGCAATGTTGTACGTTTAATCTCATCATTCATCAACGCTTTTGCTGAATGAACATTTTAAGAAACTATGTCGAACTTTTCATTTCCATTCATATCATCGTTAGTTGTCATCATGATTTGATGTTGTTTTATTTTCAGCCTAACTCTGCAGTATTTGTGAAAATGAAAGTGTTGTAAATGACCTTAAAAGATTTCAAAATTTGCGTGTGTCTGTGATCGTGACCCCTCGCTGCATCAGCTATCCAGGTACCCCACGGAAATACATTTTGTGACCGAAACAAGATCGCAACTTTCTCATTAAAAACATTCTCTTACCTTCTCGTAGGGATGGTCTATCGGATGATAGTCACTCCAATCAAACCGCATCTCCCGCTCCTTCTGCTCCCGGCCCCACTTCAACAGCTCAGCTATAGCCTCCAGGAACTCTACCCCCTCCCTCATGTCTTGGTCTTTAGAAACACAGTTCGACTTGAGCTGGCCGTACTCGTAGTCCAGGTACTGGATCTTAGCGTCCTGCTTCTGGTCTGACCGTGGGTTCTCAGCTACTGCCACTTTGATGGCCGCTATGTCTGGTTCTAGGTAGTCTACCTCGTCCATCATTGTCAGCAGATTGTCAAGAATGCGGAGAGAGCTTTGGAGATTGTCACCGTAACCTTCATCTTTCAGCTGGTCCTGGTTAGATATTAACATTAAATTTGCAGAATATCTTGTATCGTATCTACTCTTTATTTGATATTACACTTATAGCACTTTCTATACAATCAGCTCATAAACTTACAGCCAACTAAGGTTGCTTACGTTTTTAGCACGAATCTGCTCAAGAAGCTCGTTTATTCGACTGTCTATCTTGTCGATAGCTCCCTGCTCTAGGTCCTCATGCAGAGTATCTAACCTCACTTTGATCTCGTCCAATTCGTCAGAAATTAGCTGTACTCTGGATGGGAGTAGACGGTTAGTTTTGGTCATGCATACTACGTAAATTGAGGGACTACGTAAAATGAACAACTTGATAAGCTCCAGAATTCTAGACAGGAGCGAATACGTCATTCTGCCATAAAAATCTATTGACCAGCAGAGAATTCGCAAGACATGTCTAGACGTGCTTCAGTTTAAAAAGTATGAACGGGACAAAGTAGCCGACGCGACAACCAAACACTGGACCTCGTTAAAGTGACTAATACTCCAACTTGAATGGAAGTAAGTAGTAACTCACTCTTTCGAAAGTTCCTCAGCTCTAGGGTGGTTCTCCTTGGTCAGGGCACTGACCCCACTGAACATTGCTCGTGTGTCTTCTTCCATCTGGGATAGTTCCAGATACTACAATCGTATCGCCATAAAATTACTATAACGCGAGTTTTTATAATGTGTGACTCTAAAAGTTAACTATATAAAGGTAACATTAAAAAAATTAAAGCTAACATTTGAATTGTAGAGGAGCTGTTTGGCCTCCTGGATAAGAGCGGCTAAGTCTGCCCCCTCAGGAGGGTGGAGTAGCATCTGTTTTATCTGGTCTAGTTTCTCTGCTGCATGCTCTGCTTTGCTCTGTATCCTATCTGCTAGCTCGTTCTGGGCGTTGATCCTGCAAGTTTTGTCATGATGTGAGCTAACAATTTTGGACCTCAGTCAAAGTTTGTAAGACTAAGCCAAGCAAATAACTAAACCGGAAACATACGATCCGTTCTTCATCGCATTTTATTCCATAATTGCGTGTTTAATTCGACCGTCAATTTTGTGGCTAGAGCTTTCATTTTTCAACACTTGCTAGACATCATCGAACATCAAACATGGACAGCGAAAAAACCTCAAAATTTAACATTAACATGGTTATTTCTCAGCTAACTAGATCTGTACCGGTCCTACTCATTGGAATGGGATTTCGAAACAGTTTTTACACCAAACAGGGACATCGCGAAGATACAGCAAAACCCAACTAGCAGGTATAAATAATCAAACTCTAACGTATAAGCTGATGCATGTTTTAAGAAATATCTTACTTTCTTACATGAATAACAAAGCATGGGCTCGTAAAATTGAAATAATGGCTTGATTAAAAGTAAATGTAACACTGGAAGAAGTATCTACTTGAGAAGGTTTCTGTTGAACCACATCAGTTTGATTATTTTACAGAAAAATATGATCGAACAAGATAAAATAGCAAGAATGTGTATAATGCTACCAACTACTGAGCGAAGTTTGTTCACAGACACAGTTTAGGGTAAAATTTGCGAATAGCCAAGCGGTAGAATAACGTAACTAGCACACGTACTTGCACAAATCAAGCTTGCTGTCAATGTGATTGATAACAACGACACTAATCCTGAAATCCAGTTAACCATCACATCATAGGTTATGGTAACTGACCAGCGATAGCTATAGCACGCTTACCAACACAAACCTAACTTATCGCCCTATTGTTTCCCAATCAAGAGTACCAATCGTCATAACCGTAAAGAACACACATTCATGTATTTTAAGAATTGCCGTAAATTTTTTCAGATCAAACTAGGCTGATGACTAAAGCCAGTATTTGTTCTCACCAGAAAACTTACCCCAACCACCCAAACTGCTAGATTTTAGCCACAGCTTACAGAAATAAATCTACAACTTAAATAAACTAAGTTTTCATTACATTACCTGTCCTTTTCAGCCTGGACGGCAGCTCGCTTCTCAGCCAGACTTGTCTCCAACATCTCCCAGAACTTATCTATCTTATCTATCGTTATGTCCGTCGTTATCATATCTTCTGCTTCTGCTAGCTGGATTTGTAAAGTTAGAGCGACTGAAGGAGCTTCTTTGGAATTTGATGTGATCTAAAGGATTATAACAAGGGCATGTACATTCCATGTCCCATATCGATATATTAGAACATTGTGTCGATGGAATTAAAATAGGGGATTTGAGTTGTTTAATCTCATGTTTTCTATTTCTGTTTTTGATAAAAATTCTGCAAATAATCTTGTTTTTAATACCATGAGTTGAGCAGTTATATAAGGAATTGATTTGTCAAAAAAATTTTACATCGATTTTATCGTGACGTTTTCTCTGGAGTAACTACTTCTCCGTTTAATAACTCCTCTCATAATTTGATTTTAAGTTTAGAACAAGACAAATATTTTAATAAGATTAAAATGATTCGCTGCCTAACCTAAGGCACATGTTGAACAGGAATGTACACACGACAATGAACATTGCATTAATGCAAATCTCGAGCATACCTTGATATTTTTGTAGCAATCTCCTAAGTACTCTTTCAGTTCCTTCTTTTCAGGCATTTCCTCCTTCTCTAACTTCTGTAAGTCTGCCTTGTATTTTTCAAACATTTCAGGGTCCATCTTGTAAATCTGAGAAAGGTTTACTTATCTTAATCTTCACAACGCAACACGGGGGTCGGTGAAATAAAAACTTGCTCTGCTGTTCCATGACGTAATGCTAAAAATAACCTGTCTGAGCTCCTAAGTCTCAAATACTATAGAAACGCCTCGAACAAAGTGTCAAAGAGCGAACCATTCGTGCACCCTCTCTCTCTTACCTTTTTCTCCAGACGATCAATGTTCGATTTGAGCCAGTTCATTATCTTCTTTGCGTCCACATTAATCCTATCACTGTACACCTTCACCGCTAACTCCTCCTCCGTCGGAACCTGGTGCAAGAACATCCCTTAGTTATTTTATCCGGAATCTAGACTGTAAGGCTTGCGTTAGGATTAGGTTCCTTTACAGACCCAGCATATTTCACAATTACACATGTACTTTCAAAATGCGGTTCCGGATGTTTTGAGAACATTGTAATTTCCTTGAACCGGTGAAACCATCTATAGCAGTGATGGTTAGAACTCTAGTTCAAATATTTATTCTCACGCCAACTTAATACTGCTCATTAGAATTCAATTGTCCCAGCAAGCATAACATATGAATATCATCATATACGTGACAATATAAACGCAACCTTATAAGGAAAGTTTTAGTCAAGATCGAGATCTTAAATGAGATCAATTTTAAGGTGCCTCTGCTTACAGGATATAGACACTCACAGACATATCTAAGATAAAATTTTAGCAGATGACCTAAGAAACAGCAGTTTCATAATTAGTATCACGATATGTTATTCAACTTCGCTGCAGAGACAATTCTCTATGACTGTATACGATCTAGTTAGATGTCAAGAAATTTTCAGGATTAATTTGAAATGGTAAAGGGTAAAATCGTTTATTTCATAATTTCATATTTCAATCGACTTCATACTGAGTAAATGCTTATTTTTCAACATTTCATAGATATTGTTTAAAAAAGTTATATCTGCGTGGTATAATGCTGTAACGCGGCCGACTGTTTTAACCTCACCGCAGCAGTTTCGCAAATAAACCGCGGAGTGGTGCGTGCAGCAGGGCGGCGTGACGCAAACAAAGCAATAACTACCTTGCTGTACATGCGGTTAAACAATTATAACTACCTTGCTGTACATGCGGTTAAACAATTATAACTACCTTGCTGTACATGCGGTTAAAAGCGGAGAGGTACGTCATGATGCTCTTCTCATCAAGTTCGTCCAGGATGAAGTCCTCCACGTCTAAAAGACGAGGTATACCTAGTTCCTCCTCCGCTACACTGAACGCGTTCTCCAGGTTCTCTTCTGCATTCTCCGGCTTCAGTCCCTGAGGTTGTTCAAATTTTATGTGTTTGTTTTTTTAGCGGTAGGATTAAACTCCGGTTGGACGAGGAAAGTTTGAAACATTTTCTTGAAAGACATGGTATACAAGTATGAAAACTCACTTCGTAATCAATTATGTCTGGTCTGAATCTATGGATGATAGCGTTGAATGCCATCCCGTTTTTGAAGCTAGATGTGAAGTTCCTCACATCCACACCTTTGTATCTGTAAAATGATTATCGTTAGAAACAGTTTGAGGCAACTGCAGGGTGATCAAAAGAGATGGTGTTTCATTTAACAACTTTCTTAATAAAGAAGAGAAGTTTTTTTTATTAAAACACAACCAAAAGGCTTTTTTGACCTAGTTGCAGTATAAACTGCAAGTTCAAAAATCTGTTGATACAGGTCGCTTGGCCTAACACCTTAAACCATGGGCCACTTTTGCTCACCAACCAGCGTTAAGGTTTGTGGCAGAAAAAGGCACAGAACTATAAACATGCATTTTAAGTTGAACATTGGAAGACAGGCCCTGAAGAGAAGGTTAGCGGGGATCAACTCACTTGCAAGTTTCCCCCTGGCTGAAATTTGTAATTTAGTTTGATACTGCAGTTTGTACGCGTGTCGAAACAAATATTGGAGTAAGACATTAAGGTTGTTAGGCCAAGCGTCGCCAGAAATATCATTACGATGTGGTTGTTCACTTATAAAGAACTAAGAAATAAGAATATGCAGAGCCGAAAATCGGTTTTTAGAGTCGCCGCGCGTGAGATCAGCTGAGTCATCTTATTAAATCACTAACCCTCGGGTAGCCCGCTTGGCCCAATCGATGAGGTTAGCTTTAGCACTTGCTTGCCCCTCAGGATCATGAGAGATCTCAAAGTTTAAGATGATTGTCCAAATCAGCCCAAGGATGAGCTTGGGGTTGCCGTCCACGATGTCGTCGTTTCTGATGTTGACAAGTCTGATCTTTTTGCGCTTGAGGAGCTCCAGCGATGTCTCCACGTTCTGTAACTTGTGGAACCTCATCTTACCCCTCTCCCTGGGTAACCTGTCTCCAGTCAAGATCTCCAGCAGCGTTATCAGCTTGTTCCCATCTGACAGATCACCGTACAGATCGTCTACTGCTTGTCCCACCTGATGCAATAGGGGTCAGTGATACGAACAGAGAATAGACCAAATATTGCTGGTATAGCTGGTATTGCTGGTATAGCTGGTATAGCTGGTATAGCTGATATAGCTGGTATAGCTGGTTACAATGTCCTCGGCCGGAAGCACCTCTTATTCCGTTAAATATATTTTGACGGAATTGGTAAAATATGCAAAAGTTTAAGATTGCCAATTAATCGAGAGTGTCAACTTTTTTGGGCAAAATGGGCTTATAAATTGCCAGGTGGATTTGATTAAACCCCATCTCGACAAAGAGCCTTACCTTGATGAGATATGTGTTGATCCACTTCGTGAACGTTTTCTTCTGAATTGCACTTCTGTCATCTGAAATAGGTTCGATTTAACTGCACTCCGACTGAATATGATAATCTGTTTCAGGAAAAGTGCCAAAATTCAGCCAAGTTTTTTAGCACAGGATTTATCAACTGTTTAATCATTTAAAGCCTTGAAAAGTCCTATTCATGCTAAAAACAATGGGAAATTTTAAAATCTGGCTGAACATGCTTACTTTGATATACAGTGCCAAAATAGCACAGTTAAAACTTTAAAACGCGGCTTTTAAAGATTTAAAACTAAAAAACAATAGGTTGAGCGGCTGCTTAAAATTGGTGTTAAAGAGTGCTTTAATGTTATCGCTTTGTTTGCATGCGATGCATTGCTGTTATCTTCAAGTTTTCTAATCACATGCTGTATAATATTCTAACTTATTTGTATCAAATCGGCATATCCATCTCAAACGAATCAACACGAGTAACTCCTTCGTCAAAGACAAATCTCTCAATCAATCGGAGCAATCCAAACAGTACTTCACACTAAAAGCTGGCAGGTTTCCAAGTTTTGCACGTACTCATTTTACTGCGGAGGTGAAAAAGCATGTCGACGCCCTCCTTTGACCCACGGCGGGGCTCCGCGCCGTTTTCAGGGGACTCCATCTCTCTGTCTGTATGGACTGGGAGTCTTTCACATTCAAGTAGCTGGCAGCTCCGTAACAGTGGAAACTAGAGTGGGCGGGGTGTGATGGTGGGTTGATAGTCTATGTAGCCAGATTTACTACCGTTAGATCAACCAAGCACTCAGGGCAAGATATACAGATTAGGTTTCGAAAAAATAGTAAAAGTTTCAACTTGAAGAAAATCGTGCGAATCAAGATAAAAAAGAAAATGTACCTAATAAAATGAACAAAGTATATTCATATGTTGGTAAACTTCAAGACGTGTAATGAGCTTTATGTTGTGTAGCCACGATAAACTTTTCATGCAGCCCAACACTGGGTTTTATGTGACCAGAGGTAACAGATTGGAGACTGAATTTCTGCTGTAGCATTAACACTACTACAGAGGAAGCTTTACCGTTAGTCCCTGCACAGGGGCGAAAGGAGTCCAAAAACTAGTTTTTAGTTAAAGGAAATATTCTGCTATTCTGTGCGTTAAGCAAGTATAAGGTTAAATGTTCCAGACGTGTAAAGTACACAATAGACTTGATTTAACTCTTGATATAACCCTTAGCAACGCCAGCTATCGTATATTGTAAAATCAAGGCCCAATTTTATCACGTGGCATGATGCAAAATAAACAATTTCATATTGTCCCTACAAAGTTATGGTTAAAGAAGCTAGCTAGCCCCGCCATGCTGTATGGTAACTGTGCTCAGGGGTGAAGGAAGATTGAAGTGGGTATTGCTAGTCGTGTTTACATTGTGTCCTGGTGAGTGGTTACCACGGCTATTGTGGTGGATTTGTGTGTGAATCTCCCAACCGCACAACCCGTTTCAGATCATTAGACGTGTCCTGTGTTTGTCCTCCTACAAATTATCTGATTGTTATCTCTCGTTCTACTGATCTAAAATCATGACAGAATGTCAGGGGTCGATGGAGGAGGATGGTGAATATGATCAGAGTTAAATTTGAAAGAGGTGGCAAGGGTACAGCAGTGATGGTTTTGTGGGTGAGCCCATCTTGAACTTGACCTCACTGCGCTCCATTCAGTAATCTTACCCCTCCCGCCATCACCACGGCAAGTCACAATGGAAATCTGCGCCAATTTGCAAGAAGTGACATATACGGTGTATGTTTAGAGGAGTGACACGGGGTGACGATCGGGAGGGAGGACTAAAGTGATGGATGTATTGCTAACTACCTGGCTTCACTTCATTGTTAGGAAACGTGACCGCCACACCGATCTTCGGAGGGTCACTGCGAGCTTCTACCGACAGAGGTGCGCTTAAGTTTTTGGCAAATTTGGCATGACGTCCGACACTGAAATCTAAATACCTGCGTCACAACGTCACAGGAAGTAACTTTAATATGTCAAAAAAGAGGCACCCTTCACTGCTTGAGCCAAAGTCTCTATTAAGCTATTCAGGAAACTCAAATTTGAAATGACGTTGAAGTACATCTCTGAGATTTGGAGGGGGAGGTAAACTGGAGTGGAGCGGTTGGCAAGCGTTACGGTAGTATGCAAAGTAAACGTAACACTATTAGCTACGCTCGCAGTCGGCAAGGAAAAGCAAGAATTAATCGAGTGAGGTGGAAGTACTGACTCTGTATCAATTAGCAGCAGCTCAGCAGACACTACCGAATATACAGGCTTCTCTGGGAAAATGTCTTTTAGTTATCATGAACGTTACAAGTAGCCAGTTCAGACTTTATATCACTGGGACTACTGCGGAGCAAAACTTTGCAGGAAGTCCCGGATAAATTTTGGTAAGTAAGGAAGCATCCATGGTAATCCCAGTAACAATCGACAGTAAACCTACTGTTACTGAGGGTGCTGGTTGAAGTACGGAGTAACTGTGAACATATTCAGTCATTATGTTTCTCTAGCAACACCTCCCTAGGTGAACTGCCTAGGCAGCGATTAAATAGGCAGATTAGCAGCGACGGTAATTTCAATTACCAGTGTCTTTAGAAGCAAATTACCTCGCTGACCTGACACATTTCTCGCTAAATTTTAGATGTGAGACCTTGTTAATGTGATTTGCAGGGATGAGGGTGCTATGATAAGTACCGTAAGGAGAACTTCAGAGCGAACACACGGGATTATAGGACCTTAATTTTTAGACGAAAGTTGGGCAAGACTGATTTTTAAATAGTCGTACACCTAACACTATGTGAGCCTGACTATTTGAATATGCGTGACTAAATTAAAGCGATTTAAACTCAAACTGATCGTACAGACTTGACTGAATGACATAGGCCACAAAGTGCTAAAACAAAATACGATATTTAACACTAGAGACATGAAAATTTTCACTGCTTATCAAACAGGCAGTGTTACTGAACTTGTAAGGACGTGGATAATTTTACTTCTGCTACAAATAACTTGTCAAGGAGCTATGAAACATATTTTACCATCACGAGCCAAAACAAGAGAAGGAGAATTTAAAAAGGGGAACGCAGTGACACGTTAGCTTCATATCTGCGTGTGAAATGTGGAATATTCCCGGCGAAAAGAGGTATAATATCAGTTTTCTCCTTCAGTTTTTCAAGCATCTGATTTCCCGTTTTAATTAAATTTTCCTATTACGCCTCATTTCATACCGTGATAATTTTTTAGATAATTCATGCAAATGTGAAGATTTTCGCAACATGAGGATTGGGTTCATGAGTACCAGATAAGTCGTGAAATCAATTCTTCTTAAGAGGTTGCCCAACTTTGTCTTACAAAAAACTTAAGATATTTCTCAATAGTCTACTCAATTAAAGATATTCTTTTTCCATATGTTATACAGTAAACAATGATTATGCATCATGCTGGAACATTGGTCCGTCAATATTCATTGAAGTGCATTTTGAATTCATATTCTAGATTTTCAGATTCATTTTTCAAATTCTTTAAAAGTAATGCATCAATGTGCTTAAAATCTTTGATTTCTTTGGGTGTGTGTGATCATAACATGATGCACAGAAATGGCTTAATCGCCCACCTTTTCGAAATATAAAGTTTTATGTCGGATGACTGAGCGATCTATCATCTAAGTATCATAGCATGATATTACAAGTCCTTATGTTCTCAGTATCTTATTAAATGTTCAACAATAAATAGGCTTAAATACTGCATCGTAAAATCCTGAAAGCATGTTACTTATTCACGTGAATCTGAGACTAAGATTAGAATTAAATATTATCCAACTTTAAATTCCAGGCAAACAAGCATCTCTCAATCAACAAGCAGAATTGACGACTGAAATAGTGGTGTGCAGTAATGCTCCAACGGTCACTCAAGATTATTTGTGGTAACAGATACACAGAAATATACAAAATCTAGGTTGTCTCAAGGCGGTATTTCAAGTCGGTGAACGTTTGCTACATGTAGGAGCTGATTTCAGCAAAACTTCGTGATAAAAAGTGGCAAAACTACCTAGAACTGAAGAATAAGGAAGGGACTGAGAGAGGGAGAGTATACGATCGGTAATTATAGACTGAATATGGCTTAGATATACATTATACACAATACAAGATGGTGGCGTCACAATATAGAGATAAGATTTGAATACACCGGTACAATATTCTGATATTTCTATAGAGTACAGACAATAATAACATAACTACTGCAGTATACATGGAGGCGGGTGCACCAACTGGTAAGGACTACATTCTGACACTGATTAAATAATGGGCTGTAGTGGCAGTCAGACAATCTGCCCCAGGTTATAAGGTGTGCTGTAGTGGGCAGTCAGACAATCTGTAGTTCCAAACGAATACGTTACTTTTAAACGAATACGTTAGTTCTAAACGAATACGCTAGTGCTTGAAAGATACGCTAGTATAAACTGTAGTCAACTTAGTAATAGTATAAACTGTATAAACTAGTATAAACTGCTGGTATAAACTGTAGTCAACCTTATACAAGTCGAGTTTTCTACTTACCCTACAGATTCCTACCCAGCTTGGCTTTACTATAAAGTTTACTTGCAATGTGCATGTGTGGTAAAACCGTACGTTTTCCGGAGAAGAACACTTGTTATTTGCTACAATCTACATGTACATATTGTACGAGACATTCCTTTCTGAACTCGTGGCTTGAGTAGTTCAGTAAACCAATAGAAATGGGAGAAAGGATAGAAAATGAAAGATGAACATTTTATTTTCTTAAGTTTTGCACGAAATAAAATGAACAGTCCATGACGATGAAACTCTTTAGCCAGTCAAATTTACCGTCCTTATCGTAATTTACCAGGCCCATACCTTAACTTTTACGACTCCTTTTAAAAAGTGTAAACCTATCCTCCAATTTGCAGTCATCTCCTGAACAATAACAAAAAGTACCGACAACTGCGTATCTATCTCATTACCGAAACTGGGACTGGGGGCAATAAAAAGGTGGGCAGTACAAGAAGCACTCAATATATTTAGGCAAAGTGAACGGTAGTTTAGGTCGTACCACCAGTAAGTAATACAATAATTGCCAGTTAAACGGCTTCTTTTCCGGTATCTCCTCCACCCGCTTTCGTTGTGGACTTACAGGACCGACCTGGGACTACAACCTGCACGTGCACCACAACTCATATTCCATGTTAAAGTTAGCACACGTGCACCACAACATAC
>JH152823.1:402770-425294 GCA_000226015.1 Mnemiopsis leidyi | reverse complement strand
GTGCTAAGGCGTGCCAACAACTATTTTTGCCCATTTTTTTCTAAAAATTAGGCCAAAAAATCAAAAATTTTAAGTTTTTACCAAAAATCGGTCGATAATCGAATTTCTATGGGTCCAAAAGTACTAAAAAGCTAATTCTGTCGTCTGTTTAAGTTAGGAAAGACATTTAAACGTTTTTCTTATGATGTGAAGTGATTTAAATGAAAAAGAGAGTAAAATTTGACTGCCAAAATGCATTTTTTTTCACCACTTAAATTTCAGAAAATTCGCGACGCGACTGCGAGAACAGCTTTTGATATTTTTTGAAACGGTTTTTTGCCTTAAACTCATCTCAATAAACTGATATGAAAAACATTAAATGTGAAGAAATCAAAAAAATTCAATTTTCAGCTTAATGTCATTATGGATCCCCACTGTGGGATGTAGTGGATATCCTTCCCCGGGAACGACATGACATGGAACTTTTAAAAATCATGCAACAGGAGGGGGTGAGATCCCATCAATATCGTCTATTTTTTCCCCCGGCCCCCCGAGGGCTGCCCGTTCCCCAATTATTACTGGTTAGCGGCTACCCTCGGTTAGCCTAAAGATAGTGGAACTGAAAAAATCGATTTTAGAACTATACAAAAGATTTATAAGAGAGTAAGAGGGGGAGGTTGACCTGCAACTTGGTTTACATACAGACACTGAGTAGAAGCAAAAACATTTTGAAATAGAACAGATAAGTTTTCATTCCCCCTTCTCGAGCTCGATTTATTACAGTTAAGCAAGAAAGGACTGTCTGACAGAAAATCAAGTAACTGCAAAACTTAGAAATCCTTCACACTGGTTCTTAATTTGATTATCGTCGTTTCAGCTTCTACACTGATCCACTGAAATTACCATTTTATCAATTGTCAATTATAAATGAAAAATCAAGGAAATAACTGATCAAAATCTAAGACAAACAGTACCAACCAAGATGTCCCACTTACTTTTTATACTCGAATCTCGATTCCCCTTACAATTCCGCCACCGTAACAGTGTATTGGCTTTTGAGCAAAAAACATAACAACTTCTTCAAACTTCGTCAAAAGTGATATAAGAATAAAAAATAAAAAACATTAAATTTTATGATAATCATTTCCAGAATGATACGATGAAAACAGTGGCCAACAACAACTCTATGCTAACTGTGAACAATAAAGGACGTTTAAATCTGACCTGGAATGTGTCCTGTAAAACGTCCTTTGTTGTTCGCAGTAAGCATTTGTGGTTTCGCCTTCCATCTTAAGCATTACATTTTACTTGTATGAGAACGAACAAAAGAAAAACAAAATACTGACATGACAATTCATTCAAAAGCGACCAACAGCCTCTCTGTCCTTGATTTTCTTCTAATACTTAAAATTGAGCAAAAGTAGCAAAGTAAAGTGGAAACTACGAAAGAAGCAAGGAAATTTGTCTTGCCCTCATAAAATTAGCCCTTTTGTTTACTACGATTCATGAATGTGTTGACAGCGGTTATTTCAGCACTTGACGAAGAGGTTGTGTTGGGCTAAGGGGATGGCGGTGAAGGTGGCTGAGGTGGAGGTGGCTGAGGTGGAGGTGGTAAAACTAGATGAAGTTCCTATCATAATTTCCTGAATTATCCAGTTATTTAACCTGATAGCCAAGTCACGATTCCGCCACTGTAACAGTTTATTGGCCATTGAACAAACAATATAACAACTTTTTAAAACTTGGTCAAAAGTTATGCCCCTAATTGTAATTGATCTTACCAGCCTTCCTGTGTTTTCTGCATCATCCTCGTTGGCACATTCTTTCGTAGTTATAATTTTTAACCTGTTATTTCTTTCATGTATTGCGGCCTTCTTTATCCCTGTGTCCCTTCAAAATGCCATCATCGGGACATGCAACGACCAATGGAAGTCCAATTGGACGTCAATATTTTTGTTATATTTGGAAAGTTAATGCGGTATTTTATTATTTAAACGTCCGTTAGATAACTAGGGTTATGGCAATAAAAACGATAAAATTTTGCCAGTGTTTCAGCTCAATTAACGGGCGATATAATTCAGTTTCTTTGTTAGCGGGTTAACGGAGTTAGGGGAACAATTGAAAGAGATCCCTAACACTTATACAATTAAATGGAAAATCATGTAAAATTTGATAGTAATACTTCGCGATAATAATCCTCATTTTTTCAATGATCATTTTACCGATTTTCGTTGATTCCTTTTAACTGAGTCCTTTCTATTACTTCCAAGGCCTCTAACCATACTATCTCTAAATATGTATAATGTACATACGCCGTCGGCGTGAAAACATTTTGCTGCCAATTGGTACCTATTGAGTACCGCTCTCTTCTGTAAAAGTGGAGATGTTCCCTCCCTATGGTAACGGAGCTCTGGAGCATCCCATTACCAGGAGCTTTTAAGACGATTCCACCAAGCTGCGGAGAAAAACAAACTGTACTGAAAGCAAATACTATCTGATTATTATCTTTTATCTATTTTGAAACTTCATGTCAATCTCTAAGAATATATACATATCTGATCCTAGGCACTAACTTTTCGTAAAAGACTCAATGTCGATTCTCACAAACACGTTGAAGTTTCTGTTAATTTTTCGCGATTTTACTAAATCAATGAAACACTCAACCGTTAAAAAAGAAGCTTAAAAGAAATAAATCTGTATTTTTGTTACTAAAATTAATAAAAATCACGTGACAGGAGAAGGTGAGGTCTGGGCAGATAGACGTAGGGAGCTGTCGGGGAGGGCCTGGGGACCGGAGGAAACCCCATCAATATCGTCTAATAGAGTGAACAAAAGATAGAATAATTAAGTTAACCTAGCCTAGATAAATTAAATTCGATTACAGCATGGTGGATCAAGAGGTTAATTCTTTGTTATAAAACTACACCTAACAGTTTGTGAAACTGAAGTTTCAAAGACCGCCAAGTGCCAGTCTTATTTTGAATAGTTATTCCATAAAAATCGGCAAATCGGCGTGATGAACCCCTATCCGCTCACACGGCTTAAGCCCTTGACTCCTAATCCCCGCTAAAAATCTTTTTTTTGTTACATGTACTCCAATCCCTTTGCCAACGGGGGTGCCCAATGCCCATGGGCTCCACACCCACACTCCCATTGTCCGGTCGGTTGTGCCCCTGTGTGGCACGGATTCACGTACAGCTCCTACAAAAAATGAGCATTCGGTAATAACCGGAAATTTGTGTTTTTTTAAATGGCAGGAAAGATAGTGCCGTGTGAAGTTTGATGAACTAAACAGTGAATACATTATAGAATTTAGGCAGCAGACGGTATACCCACTAGCGGGCTGTAGCCGTATTTTGTTTGAGAGCGCTTGCAGCCGTGGATAACTCTATATATATCATTGGCCTACATTTTCACATCAGCGTCAATTGTCATTTGATGATTTAGGTAATTATGGTATCAATAATAAAGTTAAGCTAGCCTAGATAAATTAAAGTCGAGTACAGCATGGTGGATCAAGAGATTAATTCTTTGTTTTAAAACTACACCTGGCAGTCTGTGTTTCAAGGACCGCCAAGTGCCAGTCTTATTTTGAATAGTTATTACGTAAAAATGGGCATATTTGAACATACCCGATTTTCGCTTGTCCCGCGGCGTGATTGAACCCTCATCCGCCCACACGACTTAAGCCCTTGACTCCTAATCCCCGCTAACAATACGTCTCTCGTCACATGTACTCCAATCCCTTTGCCTACGGGGGTGCCCATGGGCTCCACACCCACACTCCCATTGTCCGGTCAGTAGTGCCCCTGTGTGGCACGGATCCACGTACAGCTCCTACAAGAAATGAGCATTCAGTATTAACCGGAAATTTGTGTCATTTTATAACAGCAAAGATAGTGCCGTGTGAAGTTTGATGAATTAAACAGTGAATACATAATAGAATTTAGAAAGCAGACGGTATACCCACTAGCGGGCTGTAGCCGTATTTTGTTTGAGAGCGCTTGCAGCCGTGGATAACAATATATATATAACTGGCCTACATTTTCATTCACATCAATACAAACTTACACATCTGCTTGGACTCTCTCCTCTCCCCTTATGGGGTCCCATTCTTGCATTTCTTGCTTGTTATGAGCCCATGCTAAGATTTCATTTATCGACTTTTTAAACTCCTTCGCCAGAGCGTGAAGCGTCAATCAAAATCCACCTGGACCACAAAAAATGAGCAATTGTCATTTAATGATTTAGGTAATGGTATCCATTCTATGTTTTGAGGATCATTTATCATCGATTCTCACAACGGTTCATTGCAATGTTTTTCTACTAAAATAAGATTATGAACGAGCTCAATTGTTAAATTTTACCCCCTCTTCAGAATTAATAGATGTTACTTCTACTAATTATTATTCTATGATAGAAATTGCGGTAATTCTAAGAGTGTATTTGTAGACATGAAATTATGCTCGATATTTTGATATTTTCATATCATTCTCATATTTTGGGCCACCCCTCCTTAAATGTAAAATGAGTATCTTCATTTAAACAACTAATCCTAGAACCAAACTCACATACTAAATTGAAGATAAAATTGTTAATTAACCTTAAAACATTATTTTGAATATTCTTTTTGTACATGGCATTGTTTTTGCTTCTCCTATTATTGAAATAACAAGGTAATAAACATAAGGACGTTAAGATAACCATACATTCTACAATCCTTACAATAATTGTCTCTTCCTAAACTCTCCTCTGAACTCGTACTATCAACCCATCTACTCAAAGCATCATTTGTTATTATCACAAATGATATAAAAGTGGAAGTTTGTATACAATGGTATACAATGGTATACAATGGTATACAATGGTCTTACCGGGATATGTGTCGTTGACAGAGTAAGAGGCGACACAATATTCATTGAATGCCACTTACTGAGGCCTTGCTATGTAAATCCGGATAATTGCAGCTACCAATCCCTTCGTATAATCTCCAATGACAATTTGAATTTGAATTTGAATATCAAATTTGTGACACAATACAGTATAATGATGATAAGTTAATAATTTAAAATATTTAAAATGAGGCAGCTATATAGGTGTCACAGGATGCTTCCTAGAAGAATCCAGTTCTTTTATCGGGGCACCCTATCTAAGGCCAAAAATATATGTATAGTAATCATATAAACGTAATAACAACCAGCAAATCACAGCAATCAAATCATATAATATAGGTATAGTAAAAACTAAAAATATGAATTAAGCAAAAAGCCCCAGCCATAGAATTATACAATTATATGAAACCAGTACTACAAATGACCCAATAAATCCAAAGAGATTGCATAAACATAATACATTATGCAATCATTTAACATTTAATGAAGCCCAATCTAATTGCACCTAAAACTGTTGAACAATTCCTAAATCTGTTCAAAAATAAACAAAATCCAGTAAAAATATATAATCATAATATCTCCAATATCGACATATAATGAATATACTCCTTCGTTATAAATATGCTACGAAAATAGAAAAAGAAGAATTTGTAATGTACCTAGTAAGCATCCATCCCTTTCGTAAAATGTGAGATATTCATTCACCATAGTGGAGGAGGTCTAAAGTACACCATTTCCAAGAGTCTTCGATACAATTGCTTCATCGATCCTGACAGAAGCGTTGTGACAAATTCTTCGGGTTAACCTAGCTTAGATGAGTTAAAGTAGAAAACAGCACGGTAGATCAATTCTTTGTAAACTACACATATCTGTTACATGAAACTTTACACAGAAGTTTCATAGACTACCAAGTGCCAATGTTAGATTATTCTGCAGACCATCACTAGATGTGTCAATTGGAACTATCCTCAATGATTCTGTATATCTTCTTTCATGACATAACTGGCATATTCACAGAGAAAAAGTGACATAGACAAATCCTTCTGAGAACAGTTTGAGAAAGCTATGTACAATCGCTGATCAACATATTATCAATTTAGAAAGATAGACCTGTGTAACTTTTATAACTTATGAAACTAAATCGATAGCAGACTGTAAAATTTGTCTCTGAACACATCATCGTAGGTTTCATCCTGTTCTACAGTGAGTGCTAACACCCAGGCGGCAGGATGCCGTCACACCTTCTTCAGCATAATAAATAAATAAATAAAAATCCAATTTTACACAGCAATACATTAGAAATGATATATAATTTAATGGAACTTCTGAGCTGTGCAGAATGTTACATAGCATCACAACTGATTTCAGTGATTTCGTCTGTCAACTAACTTCTGCTTCAACTGATTACTTGTACATAATACTTAAATCATACTATCATAACTGTACTTTGTACAATGTACTACTACTTATTATATATTAATCGGTAAAGCTAGTGTCTTGGATAAAATTTAGCGTATTTTAGACAAAAGGAGTTTTCTCAGAATTTTAATTCCTTTGTCAATATAGAACTTTCGAACCAATCCTACTATTTCCCCCAGAGTGGGACATAGACCATCAAACCGAAGTCTGAACGATGCGTTATCGAAACGAATTCATTGACGAATTCCTTAGTTTTTGAGGTATTAAGGAAAGCCACAATTATACCCTCGAATAATGACTACACTATTGCAATGGTTCCTTTTCTTGGAGTGTTAATTAATTAACTATAATTAAATAAAGAAATTAAATTATATTGAATTAATTAATAATGATTTTCTTCACTAGTTCCACAATGCTTGACTTTTGTTCGAATATCGCTTGTGTAAGCCTCGTTCTTGGATTTTAGCATAAACTGTCTAAGAAAATAATTCAAAATATGAATAATTATAGAATTATGCTTATATGCTAAAAGCGAGGCAAATGAATTAAAATTGCAAGAAAATTTCGAAAAATTAGAAAATGAAGATATTCAAATAAAGTAATTTTAAATGAAGATGAGAAAATAAGAACAGAAAAAAAGAAAAAAAGAAAAAAAACTTTACCTTTAAATACTGCCATGTGTACAATTTACGAAAGATAATAGAGACTTACTAAAAAAGAGGATAAACAAACGGTTGTTTTCCCTAATCATGCTTTCAATTTATAGTTTATAAAGTATCGCTTTTGTCTTGAACTTCAGTGAACTGTTGCTTTTCTAACACCCTCCTTGCAAAATTACCGAAGTATGGGCTCTTCTGAATTTTTAAGGCCAGAACTACCGAAGCTTAGTATGGGCTTAGTATGGGTGTAATATACATTGTATATTACACATTATGTTCAAATTTTGTCCTGTGAACTTTTCCAGAACAATTCAAATGATGGCGTCAACCGTGCCAGGAAGAAGCTCGAAATTAACTCCACTCCCTCACTTTCCTTTCTCCTCTGCAGGGCCCCCTAGTAACCCGGTAAAGGGAGAGCCATCACGGACACGTCTATCCCGATGTATGCAGCCACCAACATTAAACAACACTTGAAACATCAACTGTCTTTTCTTCTATGATAATCGATTATATTTTGTATACTAAAAACGACTGATGAAACGAAAAACAAAATAAATTTGCTAAAGCTATTGCATTCACCTAACTGTCTAAGCCATTCTGTTTACCTGCAAAATTTGATTGAACTTAAGACTTAGTGCATTCAACTACCAACCATTTCACAGTGCATCCATGTATTTTATTTAGTGGGCATGTGAATTCTTACCGTATCAACTTAGTCGGTGTGTTTTTCTTCTACTCCTTCACAGACTCCAGAGCCAACCTGAATTGCTCGTAATAAAACGAGAACTCTTCACTTTGTTCACTTCATGGTCCTTTTTCTTTAATCTGGAAGGACCTGCAGCGGGTTTGGGTCTTGGTTGGAAGTTTTCTGGAGCGAGACTACAAAAACTGGTCAAAGGAGACGGATATGGCCTCCTAGGTATTCCACCTCCGTTCTTGTTCAAGAAAATACTAGTGTTATATTATCTACCTACGAGAGTTTCTAAACCAAATCATGTGCCCAGACTAGCTATCAGCCCTTTATTTTGCAACTGCGATATTTATTATGAACTGTATATATGACACTCTTTATAAGTAGTAATGTGTTAGAATGATAAGATACAAAAATATCGACCAGATTTCCTTAACTACACAAAGTAGTTTGTTGTGTTGACTCTCGAGAGTCAGAGCTTGACTCATTTCTTTCTGAAGCTTCTCCACCTGCGTAGTCAGTTTAGAGCAGCCTCCACACGTCTTTTCCTTCAGTAGAACAAGCTCAGCGATACATTTAATAGAATTTGCCGTTCCTCGTGTTTGCCTTTCCTCGTATTGTTTTTAGTGGTTCAGACGGAGGTTATCTGTGTTGGGAGGCCTTTGTATCCGGTCTCCCAACCTTCCGCTTACACGTGTCAATCCCACTGGTGAATTTCTCGGTTTCACGCCTATAATATATATGCATGCAAGGTACGTATTCATAGTATTCAAGTGTTATAATTTGAGATTTATATAATAAGTAACGGTGTACGATAACTTTTTACGATGTCATGATAAGCAGATAAGATTGAGGTATCGTTTGTCTTGAACTTCAGTGAACTGTTGCTTTTCTAACTCCCTGAAAAGAATTAGAAGTAAATTTACTTTGACACAGGTCGGATAAAGATGTAATAGATATAAATCAGGGATTTTGAGATTAGATATTTATGAAAAATGATTGATCACATCACAGCATCACTAGCAGACTCAGCTGTTAGATGTTATGTTAGGAAGTATTACGTTTGACTATAACAGTGTTTCGATAAAAGTTTAAGTGTCATAATTTTGTTCCACCAGGACAATATTGCTCTTAGTGCTTCGATTTAAAAAAGAAAATATATACCATATTAAATAGACCAAAATAATGATGTGACAAGTCATGAGAAGTAGTAGAAGAACTAGTCCTCTCTAAGATTACAGTGTATCAATGTAAGCCCTGATCATCATGTGATTGATGCTGCCGAATCGTGTGATTGATGCTGCCGAATGCATTTAAATTGGAGATTGTTTTGATATTCTCGGTGCTGAAACCACAAGGTAACAACAGTGATGGAAAATAAAACAGTGATTGGAAATAAAACCGCCATGAGATGAAATAAGTTGCCTATTAACAACTTAATTAAATATTAATTAAAAATTAATTAAATTAAAACTATCAATTAAATATTAGTCTATTATTAAGCTGATTTTAATTATATTGCAAAATAATGTGACATGTTAATTGGTATATGTCCAGTTATCAAAAAATTAAAAAATACAATATGATAATAACCAGCCGAAGGAGCCACTCAATAACAATATTATGAGGTCGTAGGAGCGAGGTTCACCCAAAACCTTTGTCTCCAGACAGTTCATGTATTTTTGAAATGACTCCTTTCCCTTCTTAGCCTCTCTCTTAAGTGTCGCTAGAGCATCTTGGACAATCTTTCTTGTTATTCTGTCGGGACTTAGTCGGGAACACTCTCGACAGTGCCATTGTTGCGCTACTGATAAGCCTTGGAGATCTTCCTGGTCAAAGCTGCCAAGAGCAGCAGATTTCATCTTTTGGATGCTTATTGACCGGAACTCAAGGATTAAAACATGCACTTTTATAATCTCTCTTGCTTTGTTCGTTTGCCAGACCTCGGTTCCCCCAGGAACACTAACTCCCTCTAAAAGCTTTTCCTTGAGCT
The DNA here is from genome assembly GCA_000226015.1 of Mnemiopsis leidyi. NCBI lineage: Eukaryota > Metazoa > Ctenophora > Tentaculata > Lobata > Bolinopsidae > Mnemiopsis > Mnemiopsis leidyi. The sequence continues at coordinate 415,661 of JH152823.1, read as the reverse complement.
GCTGTACCAGGATCTGCTTCGCAGAAATATTGATCTTTCCTAAACTTTTGAGTGTCACATGCTGGTCGAAAGCAAGACCATCCTCTAGGCCCTAGGGGTTGTTTCGGGCGATGTTGTGTGGTTCCCTGATGAAATGTAAATAAATTTAACCCCAAAAATTGGTTGATTTAAAATATAGCTATAACAAGCCTACCTTTTCTGTTTTGAGGGGGGAGGGGGCAGATGGTGAGAAGAGTTGGATCTGAGACTGACTTTTTTGAATGAGATCATGAAAATTCTAGCATCCACCAGTCTGCCTGGAGAATTGCGTAATAGCGGCATTATGAACATATAACTCAAGACTCAACCGCTGGGCGCTGTCTCCAACATAATTTAGTTCCTATTTCTGTAAACTCATTCACACCATCATTTAGACTTGAAGGTTGATCATCCCCCGCCTATGGTGCTCGTAAACATTATGCAATAAAGATAAGATACTTATAACTGAGTTAGGATTATTTAACACCTTTACAGTTAAACCTTTACAGTTAAACAAAAGCTCATGAATGCAATTTGTTAATATTTTAAGTTGAAACAAGATCTTAAGACACGGTTACAGGCCCTGTATCAGGGCTTGTAACAAGATTATATTTTTGTTAGAGTTTGTTTGAATTTTGTTTGTGTAAGGCTAGTTTGCATTTAAAAAACTGTCTAACAAAATTGTTAAAAAGCGTCTATGCTAAAAGCGAGAAAAACGAATTAAAATTACAAGAAAAATTTGAAAGAAAGTTGAAAATGAAGATGTTCAAATGAAATGAAGATGAAAAGAAGTAAAGCCTCGAATAATAAATTCACTCTTACAATTTCTCCTGTTTTTGGAATGTTGATTAATTAGGTTCAATAATTTAATTAATAGATTAAATTAGATTACATCGATGTATATAATGATTTTCTTTCTTATTTTTGTTCGAATTACGCTCGTGTAAGCCTTGTTCTTGCATTTTGTCAAAAAACTGTTTAAGATGATTATTGAAACTTCTACGATTCACCGTCTCAAGAGCCAACCTGAACTGTTTGTAGTAGAACACGATGTGTTCGTCGTCCTTGTTGATTTCGTAGTCCTTCTTTTTGTATGTGGGTGGGCCAGTTTTCCGGAGCAGGACTGCCAAAACTGGTCAAAGGAGACGGATAAGAAATTTTAGGTGTTCCACCTTCGTATATGTAAAAGAGAATAACAGTGTTATATTATTTACCTACGAGAGTTTTTAAACCAAATCATCTGCCCAGACAAGCTATCAGCCCTTCATTTTGCAACTGCGATATTTATTATGAACTGAATATATGACACGCTTTATAAGTAGTAAGATTGATAAATTCATCTGTGTTGCTGTAAAAAAGCTACCAATGTATTAGAATGATAAGATACAAAAATATCGACCATACTTCCTTAACTACACAAAGAAGTTTGATGAGTTGTCTCGTTGAGTCTTTGTGAGTTTGACCCGAGTCGTCCAGAAGCTTCTCCACCTGCGCGGCGTAGTAAGTTCAGAGCAGCCTTCACACGCCTTAACTTCAGTAGAACAAGCTTAGCGAAATATTTTATAGAATTTGCCTTTCCCCGTATTGTTTTTAAGTGGTGAAAGGCTTCGTTTTAAAATAAGGAACTGTTGCTTATTATTTGGAGATTAGATACAACAGAAAAGTGGTTGATCACCTAGCAACATCACTAGTTTGTCCAGCTGTAAGATATCAAGTTAAGAAGTATTCAGGTTGACAATTACAGTGTTTCGATAAAAGTTTTGTGTCATAATTTTAGTGCATAAGGACAATATAACAATATAACACGTCCTCTTTAAAATTACAATGTACCAATGTAAGCCCTGATCATTGTGTGTATGGACTATAAAGGCTAAAACTTCTTGGAAAGGCTAATGGAGATTGGTTTTTGTCAAAAATATTGGAGCAGTAGCCAGTCACCGACCGGGATTCCCGGCGCCTTGAATTTCCGGCGCCTTTCTATTCGCTAGACTTCCATAAGGGCGATTCTGAAAGGTTTCGATGAAAGCTTTAGACTTTAGTGTCATTATTTCAGTGCACCAGGACAATATTGCACTAAGAACTTAATTTAAAAACGAAAATATATGCCATACTGTATAAATCGAAATGACGATGTAATACATCGAAAGTAGAAGAAGGACTATACATTTCCAAAATTACAGTGTACCTATGTAAGCCCTGATCATCGTGTGTATTGACTATAAAGTGCGCTAGAAGAAGCTAATCCTTCCGTCCCTGGCTGATTTTCAATCTATGCTGGGAATTTTCCGGGATTATTGATTAAATATGCCTTCAATTTTAAACCAAAATTTAGACGAAACCTTCCAGTACTACATTATTTATTGTTTCAGCTAAACAAAATTATTTCTAACCAAAATATTCATGAAATTCAATTATTATCTAAATTTTCCAATTGAAATTAGAATAAACAACAAAGGACGGGAACTCTAGCAGTCTGATGTACTCTTGAATGACCTTTTGTGATGTACGAATTTGAGTCTCGTGAAAAGCATTGTCCTGAATGTGACGATTCTTCTTAGATACAAATTCTTTCTTAACCGCTTTTATGGAAACTGCTACAGTCTTGAAACATGAATTAGAACAATATCTATCACACCTGTGCTGTATAGACTTCCCAACATTACGGTCATCAAAGAAAACATTGAGCCGTCTGGTATGTCGAGCAGAACTTTGTATTTTATGTTAGCACTTATCTTAAAGTCAAAACTATAAACAATACTCGTATCAACATTAACTAGTTTGTCGGGTGTGTCAATGTTAACACGGACCATAACTCTAGCTCCAGAGCCAATAACTGCAGAGAAGTGAGTAGACCTGCAGTTTTGTTTACGTCGTCTGTGGTATATTCCTTAGTTTTTAGACATCTTATCGTGCGTAACTCCTGTTGCCATTGATGGGATAAGCCTGTTAAACGCCTCTTTAGTAAACCTAGCCTGTCACTAGCTGTTTCTGTTGTCACTTGTCACACGTCTCAGTTCGTTACGTTAATACAGTCTTCATTGTGTTTTGCACCCGGCTTGTTGGTTGGTTGGAAAACCGTAGAGTCCATGATAAATTAAAACCGGTTAAAAATGATAAATGACTAGACATAATTTATATTATTAGACATATCTATATTAATCTATCGTTCGTAAATCTGCTTGCTACCTCTCACTACTTAAAAACCACAATAATACCGCTATGTCGAACTTTGTTTTCACGTTCTTGCGGTTTTGTCAAACACTGTCTTGGAAAACATCTTGCGGTTTTGTGTCGGCTGGTGTAGATTGGATTTTCAGTGCTTTCCGTTATCAAATATTGTTTAAGATATCCTACTGGAACAAGTTAAGTCTGGCAACAAATGATCATCCTTTGAAAATATGATAAAAATTCCCAATAAAGAGGTACACACGACTGATCAACGGCATTGGGGCCAAATGGGCGTAAATTCCTTGTCTCTGAATAAAACGATGCTCATTAACTTCTAGAGTTTGGGGCTACTGTTACAGTAAAATAATTACCTTATTCTTATTTTATTATTGCTATTTATTATTTGATTGTGTCCATATACAATATTACACAGCACAATATGATATTTTTAGATTAAAATCTAGGAACTAACCTTACTTAGGAACTAACCGACTATATTCCTCTATAACCTTTTTTGATGTTCTGATTTGCTTTGGGTCGAGGAAGATAAAGTGACGGCGTTAAGTGACGTTAATAAAGAGATAGCTGTATAAGCCATACCAGGTTGCCATGAATGTCCTTTAGAAGCTCCTGCTAGAAAAAACGCACTCCTTGCCTAGTGTCAAACCCCGAACCTTGTGCACAGTCCACGCTTCAGCCATGTCTTGTTGTTATTCTTTGAGAGGAATTCTTTTTCTACTGGCTTAATAGGTTGTGTTATTACCAGAATAACTAAAATGAAGCTTGTCCGTCTTTAGGATATAACTAGGGGGGTTATTTCTAAAAGGATCAGAAATCAATGAATAGTTAAAGTCATCCTGTAACTTAGATAATTGCATATTGAAATGATCAATTTTAGGAAGAATTATATTATAAACTTGGTACTTCTTACAATCGAACCTAGGTAAAATTTAATTCACAAAATCTTTAACGTGAGGAAATTTATAACGTAACGTACCTACTAAATCATCTAATGAAATTTCAAACTTAGACAAATAACACTCACGCTTACCTTTTATGTACACAGCGTCAAACCGGGGGAGTCGGCCAGGGTTGATGTTGTACACCTGGTTCCGGATGTAGTGGATATCCAACATCACCATTAATTACCTGTCTTTAGTTTATGCTTATGTTCACAACTCTAGTACTAACTTTTTGACTAACTTTAACCATATACTTACATATTTGGATTGAATATTTATATTTCATTGTAATAGCATACTAATTGTTTACACCCCTCAATAAACTGTGTGATTTGCATGCCAACTTATTATATATACCTAAGTTATCTGAATTACACCTAACACCTAATGAAATGAACGACAATTACAAATCGTTATTATATTGAGTATGTCCAATTGCTACTAAACGCCCGCCTGTTGGGAATAACAGGCGTAATTCTGGTTTGTATTACTATTTTAGTTTGTTACGAGACTACGGATCTCTTAAGATACTAATTTGCTAAATTTAAATACTTATCAACCACTTGATTTTTGACAATTAAACTGAAATTTGTCATCCGGAGCTAGGTCCGTGAAACAATCAGCCTTGAAAACAGCGATGAAACGCTCGTATCCGAATTTATTTTACGAAGAGAGTGAATTGAAGAGTCACCAAAAGATATATAACGATTTAGAATATTGTAAATAATTCAGACTGAGATTAAAAAATTGAATCCAAAGGTCTGTTGACACGAAGAAACTTTTTACTCCTACCTTTTGTTCCTCTCAGCATTAATAGGACTGTCCCTAGAAAGAAAAATGATGTGATTGAGTTAGGACGGATTGCTAGAATAACCATTAAAACTTGCATCAACGTTAGCCATGACAACACGCTTAAAAACACATTACCAGAATAACTAAAATGAAGCTTGTCCGTCTTCTGGATATAACTAGGGGGGTAATTTCTAAAAGGATCAGAAATCAATCTATAGTTAAAGTCATCTTGTAACTTAGATAATTGCATGTTAAAATGATCAATTTTAGGAAGAATTGCATAATAAACTTGGTTCTTCTAACCATCGAACCTAGGTAACATTTCATTCACAAAAACTTTAACGTTAGAAAATTTATAACGTTACGTACCTATTAAATTATTTAATGAAGTTTCAAACTTAGACCAATTACACTCACGCTTACCTTTTATGTTTTTAGTTCCGGTGAGTATGTACACAGCGTCAAACCGGGGGAGTCGGCCAGGGTTGAGGTTGTACATCTGGTTCCGGATGTAGTGGATATCCTTCCCCGGAAACGACATGACATGGAATTTTTAAACATGCAACAGAAGGGGGTGAGATCCCGTTCCCCAATTAATACTGGTTAGCGTACTACCCTCTAATAGCCCAAAGATAGTGGAGGATCCTGTAAGAGTCCGGGTAGAGCCGTCTCGGGTCGCCTGATCTGGTTGAACCCACGTGCTTCACCATCGAATCTCCCAGTACCAACACCTGGAATAGTGCATAATGTACCAAGATGAGAATGATGTGAAAATATTTTAGAGCCCATTCCAAATCCTTTGAGCTTGGCGAGATTAGTATACATAATTTAAGACGAATATCATAGCAATATAACGCACCTTCTTGTCCGTGTACACAGGAGCAGTCTCCGCACATGAGATGGTAAAAGGTGCGGGTCCGGGGTTTGTCTCGACATCACCAACGAGTATCAGTGTCATGTGTGCCTGAGTCCATTCAGCTGCAATCCCAATGACAGCCACGATTTTGTGATCACTAATGGATAAGAACCGAGCCTGCAAGTAACAGTCTAGCTGAGTCGTTAAGTTACTTACCGCTACCATGGCGTTAAATGGCGGGGAACTAACAGCGGACTGCTTCTGCGGAGTACAGAGCACTGTCCAGAGCGTCAAGGCGGAATCACAGGACGGTGGAGTGACAGCAGCTGGGAGTTACATGTGGCGGCCAAGACCAGCAAGGTTAATATCACTCTCGCTGATCTGTTACCCCGGACAAAGACTACAGTCCGGACGAAGATAGTGAGAACGCACACCGAAAATGGGGTGTTTGAACATATTTACAGAACTGTGAAAAAGAAGCCAAATATACATATTGTGCACAAAGTAACTATTTACATTTGTTAGAATCACACAATAAAATTCCAAGAGAAGATAAATCTCGTCCATTAAAAGATGCAGTCCACATCTTTAATATCTGTAGTTTGATAGCGGGAATCTGCAACGTGAAACAATTGAAAAAATAAACATAAATTTGCGAAATTAGTTTGCCACTACCTGGTAATCAAGTGTGAACCTCTACAGCACAATAAAAGGATTTTTTATTAAGTATCATATCACTGGTACTAGGAGTAGGTCGGGGCTCTTCTGTGTAAACGGGGACGTCGTCACCGGAAAGGGTTGATCGTTCATTACTCAAAACCTCGGTCGTTTCTATAAAGATCCGCAGATGTGAAATATGTAGAAAATTTGCGAAAGAAAGCGCTGTAGTTATAAATCAAAAACCAATAGAAAAATATAATTTATGTAGTAGTATAAATTATCTGCAATCTGCTGTAGTACTGAATATTCAATTAGGAATTGTAATTATCGTAAATAGTCAGACATTCTACTTTTTATTGTTCAGATTCTAACAAATAATAGAATTGTCAACCTGTTTCACTTCTCTGAGCACTGGTTTGGCCACGAGTTCTCGTTAGGTTTACCAAATCCTCGGGGGCCGGACTCTGGGTCGGGGGACTCTAGGTCGGGGGACTGTAGGTCGGCGGCTGCAAACAAGGGTGGACTCTAGGTCGGGAGATCCCCACAGCTCAGGGTGGACTCTAGGTCGGGAGACCTTATTGCAAGCTACGCTGATTAGATAGCATGCATGTCGCTTATATCAAGTTTATAGTTTGTGACAAAGAGTTACAAGGGTAGACTCTAGGTCGGGAGATCCCCACAGGGTGGACTCTAGGTCGGGAGCCATGTGATCAGGGCCCGTGATGTGATCCCCTCCTCAATGCCGGCTTCCGATACTCAAGAGATGGTAAACCTTTGACAGATGGGAGACAAGCTTGGAGGTGTGTCAAACGGAGCTGTAAGTGATGATGATGGACTTCGAGCAGACTGATGATGCTCGCCATGGTCCCTGTCTCTGATGTGCCTGATGTTTTCGCCACCATCGCAGAATCCATCCCTGACACCCTCGACCTGGACTCCTTTCTTGGCTACTTCGAGAGGACTTGGATCAGCGGAGTCAGCGGCAGACGGGCACGTTTCCCTCCGGAGACGTGGAACCAGACTGACAGAGTGGAGATCGGCATGGGTAGGACCAACAACTTCCGCCAGCATGCGACATGCATGCTATCTATTCAGCGTAGTATTCAATTAGGTCTCCCGACCTAGAGTCCACCCTGTGGGGATCTCCCGACCTAGAGTCCACCCTGGTTTGCAGCCGCCGACCTACAGTCCCCCGACCTTGAGTCCCCCGACCTAGAGTCCTATACCCCCATCCTCCTCTGAACTTCCTGACCCAGGATCTGGTGGGACGCCTTTGACTGTAGGAAACAAAATAAGTAACCGAAACTTCATTACTCACAAACGTATAACAATTTATTACCTCGAAAACCAAGCTGGGTGGAAAAAATTTTTCTTGTATGTTCATCAACTTCAAAGTAAGATCAAGAGAACAAATCGACATTTTAATGACATATTGATATCATTTGACGCTTTGGAAACTTACTTTTTTCCCAGCTACCGGATGTGTAGTGGGAGACTATCGGAAATGCATCTCCTTCTCTAAATTAACAACTTTCTAACTAACATTTTACGCAGAGAACTAATCTATTTTCATCAAATGCAATGTAATAGAATCTTTGCTAGATCTTTTCATTTCACTGAAACTTTGATATTAAATACCATTACTAATTTACCTTAATCTTACCTTATTTTATTCGTAGTGAGGAGATATCTAATTTTATCGTCAAGTACAATTTCTAGACTGTCCTCCACTCCCCTGCTCCATTCAATGACACATCCTGACCAAATATTTTTCAATAGATTTACCGTCAAAAGAAAAAGATGGGCTGGCATCACATCCGGTAAACGTATAGAGGAGCATGGATCCCATACAGCAGTCGAGCCCTATCCAGTTAGCTAATTTGTTCACATCGATGTAGTCACGGCAAGTTGGTGTACAGAACACTACTGTTACTTGGCAGGAAGAGTGCTGCTGTAGTATGAGTTTCATGTGACCCGTCAATATGATAACGTCCGTATCTCCTGTCCTCACCAAAAACCGGGTATTTCCCCCGGCTGTCAGACTATGAGGAATTTTATGATGCGATAATCAGCCTCTAAGTGATTGCAGGACGGGGATAGCCGGCCAATTGTTTTGTCCTTGTCAGTAATGATAAAATTCTTTGTTGTTAATAAAGGTGCTGACGTGTCTACTAGCATTATAAGTTAAAGTTAAGTGAGATAAGAAAATGTAGCTACAGATAAGAGAGAAGAAAAAGTGTTACAAAATGGATGTGATAAAATAAAAAGTAAACATTGACACTTAATCCAAACAATTTGTTTGAATTTACCATTTGGCCAGTGATGTTTAAAAGTCTGTCGTGTACACGAGTTTAAAAATGCCGTGCACCACATAAGTGAAGTTAAGTTAAGTTATTTTGTTGATTAATGATGATAATATTGACGATGGTAATGCATTAACAGGGAATTTAAAGACATACGAAGGCAAATGAGATGTTAAGGTTTCTAGTCGTTTCTGTAGCATAAAAGAAACCCGCATTCACCTGAATTTCATTTAGGCGAATGATTTTATTGAAATTCTCCATGTTAAGTGATTTGGGATCTCTAATCTCCAATAGATTTACCGTGAAAAGAAAAAGATGGGCTGGCATCACAGCCGGTATACTTATAGAGGAGCATGGATCCCATACAGCAGTGGAGCCCTATCCAGTTAGCTAATTTGTTCACATCGATGTAGTCACGGAAAGTTGGTGTACAGAACAATAAGACAATACTGTGACTTGGCAGGAAGAGTGCTGCTGTAGTATGAGTTTCATGTGACCCGTCAATATGATAACGTCCGTATCTCCGGTCCTCATCAAGAACCGGGTATTTTCCCCGGCTGTCGGACTAGGAGAAATTTTATGATGCGATAATCCACCTCTTAGTGATTGCAGGACGCGGATAGCCGGCCAATTGTTTTGTCCTTGTCTGTAATGGTAAAAAGAAGAGTTGGGGAGATATGTTGAGCCGATAAAAGTAAAACTGCGACTTATTCTAACGGTTGGAGAACAGTGCAGAAAGGAAACCGGGACTGAGGTGCAGATCGTGGTTGATGTTCAATTGGGTACCAGAAGATGGTGATCCTGGCTTCAAGGGATTTTAAACATCATACCTGAAGAATTCATAATTTTTAAAATCATGTAGTCTTGGTGTAATTGCCAAGTGGATCGTAAAAAAATCGCAGCTACTTTACGTGCTTCCGTAGCACGCATTCACCTGAAACTCAGTGGAAAACCGATTTAGAATTCTAAAAATATATATTCCATTGTAGTCGCCATTGTTCTCCTTGTTGTTCGAGTTCTAAGATGTTTTGTAACCGATGGTTATCACTAATTGGTTAATTGGATCAAATTGAATCAAGAGTAAACCTTAAAATCATATTATACAACACTACATATTCAATAATTGATTATTACAATTGATGCATGAAATGTATATCATTAGTAGGTTATGTCTAAGGCCAGGGTAACCTAGATAAACAATTTTAATGAATTAAGCTTATTAGATATTTGGTCAATTGATGAAGAGGATCTTCCTCGACCTCTTTGCTTATTCCGACCCCGCAGCCTTTCGATATGAAGCGAATCATTTTATTGAGATTCTCCATGCTAAGTGATTCGGGATATCTACAAAGCTGCTCAAATATCGTGTCGCAGATCCACTTATCCATGAAAAGAAAAAGATGGGCTGGCATCACATCCGGTAAACGTATAGAGGAGCATGGATCCCATACAGCAGTCGAGCCCTATCCAGTTAGCTAATTTGTTTACATCGATGTAGTCACGGCAAGTTGGTGTACAGAACAATACTGTGACTTGGCAGGAAGAGTGCTGCTGTAGTATGAGTTTCATGTGACCCGTCAATATGATGACGTCCGTATCTCCTGTCCTTACCAAGAAGTTAAAGTAAATGGATCAGATGATGACGGGGGATCAGTTACTGGATGAGATGAAGCAGAGTGCAGTTCAGGTGTCGGAGCCATGGCAGCAGTTCGAGAAGATGAAGCAGAAGGCAGATCAGGTGGTGGAGCAACAGTAGGTTGAGAAGATGAAGTATTAGCCGGATCAGGTGTCGACTGTCGGAGTTAACCTTCTGAAAGTAAGGCTAAAACGGTGTTCCTTTCTATGATGGGAAGAGGCGCCCGAGCTATGCGATGGAAATAAGAAATCTGAGTAGACAGATCCATGACAAAAAGAGAATTTGATATGAGCTGCTGCCTATGAACCGGATTTGACGACTTCGACCTCGCAAACTCCATGTAACGAGTGGCACCGATGGAGATAGTGGCGATGGGTACCGACTTATCCAATCTTCTCTCGTCATCCTTGTGATAAGGCAGTGAAGTGTCGCTGTTTGCATAAAAGTTTACCAGAATACTGTTAAAATGTGTGGACAACCTTTGATTGACAACATCGAGAATATGCACGAGAAGGGGCTCTTCCTCAATTGGAATAGGTTCCATGAATTCAGTTGCTCTGTTGTAAACATATTTCTCACTGTCAAATAACAAAACATGAGATGATGATCGACCTTGCCTGATAAATTGTTTTCTCCTGACTCTTGACAATAAAGTGTTATCAGTGTTGGACAGAACGGTACAATTCAAAACACCCGAAAAGTATTGAAGTCTATTTCGGAGCGATTTTGGCGATGAATAAACATCATGCATCGATCAACATACCTGTTGGACCCCATAAAATTGTTAATTCTGTCCGTCATTCGTGTCACTGTGTCTCCAGGGAGTGCACAGTCTAGAACTCCGGCGTAGCTGTTGTTGTATGAGCTGTCATGTCTTCTTCCAGGCCTCACAGTACTCAAAAATATTTCTGTATACTATCCGATATTACAGCGACCTGAGAACAAATATCAAGCTGGCAAAAAATAAGTAATATACATAAGTTGAATTCGGGTGTAAATTTATTGCCTACTTACTTACAATTTATAACTCAAGAAAGGCACAGACGACGGTACATTAATTATGAAAATCAAACAAAACAATAAAAACTAACATTGCAGTCCGTAAAGTGAGGTCCTGGGTTTATCTCCACGTCTCCACACAACAGCAGTACCCACGACAGATCCAAATCTGTGTTTTATTGTAATGATATAATAGTCCATAAGTAATATTTATTGAACGTTTGATGTAACGTTTGTTGATGTAATATTCATTTATCTGTAAAACTGATTTTATCTTTAAATACAACATTGGTGTCAAACAAATGAGAAATAAAACATCGTAAGCAATTTTTGTTTTACCTTGATATACCGACAACACGGCCCACGCACTGTTTGTTAAGTAATGTTGAGGGCACATTAAAACGTTCCACAAATTTGTTTTCGTTATCAGTCGACCTTCATGGAGGATATTATGTAAGAACACAATCTTTGTTACATTTATATTTGAATATTTCCTTTGAAAGTAATAGCACTGAATATGACAAAGCAGCAAAATCAACCTGCAAGTACCTTTAATGACACTAATAAAGGAGCAAATTCAGCATTGTAAACTCACCCGGGGACCGGGGTACTCTGACAACAAACATCAAGGAAGATGGTGCCCAGCAGGAAATACGATGCGAAGTACACTGTAGACCTGGACCTACCGAACCGTTGTCTCCTCAGGACGTAGAACGACTTTACTCCAGCATCTCCATGTATGAACTGCATCAGTAAAGGAAAACTCTACAAGCAAGTACCAGCATGTTATGAAAATAAACTAAAATTTAGAAACTACTATTTAAGTTAAACTTTAGTTTAGCAATGTAAATCTGCGACGAGAAATTTTACCTACATTTGGATCATTAATATAATTTTTATTGCTCTTTTTTTCTAATTGTCATGTTTAGTCTATTAACTATTAATTTATGATTATTCGACAAATCTGTGTAAATGGTTTACCGCATTTTACATTTAACGTGTTGACTCAATGTATGACGGTGGTATGTTTCCAGCGTCTTTCAGTCCCGAGTACTGACATCCTAAATAACCGCGTGTTATGTTCGAGCTGATGTTTGTGCACGAGTGGACTTTTAAACCAGTGTATGACTTAAACTTTCGTCCACACCGAACTGAAAAAGATAAATTAGCATGGTGCTATTTCTAGTAGCCAAATGCTTCAAGACTAGGAGCACGTGAGAAGGAGCTTAGGTTAACGATGTCATGGTTTGTTCAGATACCAAGCAGAAACACCTGCAGTTACGCTTTTAGTGCCGGGTGCTTAATTTTAACTTACCACACAAAGACAGGGGAATTACTTGTTGTGAACCCATGTGCCCTCCCAGCTCCCTCTGCCTGTCGAATAACAACCCACATGGGGTGCATCTTATGACCATCCTAAATATCGATGTTGTTACAATAATGATACTGATGGACAGTGATTAAGCGTAGGAATAAACAGGGATCTCTCTCTCTCTT
>JH152823.1:372454-394251 GCA_000226015.1 Mnemiopsis leidyi | reverse complement strand
ATCTCAGTATCTATATCTAGACACACAGGCATCCAAGTATCTATATTTAGACACACAGACAGCTAATTATCTATATCTAGACACACAGACATCTAAGTATCTATATTTAGACACACAGACAGCTAAGTATCTATATCTAGACACACAGACAGCTAAGTATCTATATTTAGACACACAGACAGCTAAGTATCTATATTTAGACACACAGACAGCTAAGTATCTATATCTAGACGAACAGACAGTTGAGTATCTATATCTAGACACACAGACAGCTAAGTATCTATATTTAGACACACAGACAGCTAAGTATCTATATCTAGACACACAGACAGCTAAGTATCTATATCTAGACACACAGACAGCTAAGTATCTATATCTAGACACACAGACAGCTAAGTATCTGTATCTAGACGAACAGACAGCTAAGTATCTGTATCTAGACACACAGACAGCTAATTATCTATATCTAAACACACAGACAGCTAAGTATCTATATCTAGACACACAGACAGCTAATTATCTATATCTAGACACACAGACAGCTAAGTATCTATATCTAGACACACAGACAGCTAAGTATCTATATCTAGACACACAGACAGCTAAGTATCTATATCTAGACACACAGACAAATCCGGGAAGATGGTGTGGTGGAGACAAGAGGGTTTGAACTCCCAACTGGTCTTGTTATTATTCCAACTACGTTTAGAGCAAAGTTAGCGCACCATCTGCTGGGGTCTTGTTACAAAAATAGTCTTGACCACGCCAAGGACAAGGGTTACATGTCCATAGCGTTTCATGTTCTCGGATCTCTAAGTGTTAGGATTTCTAAGGAAAATACGACAGAGTAAGATTCATTTATCGTTAATAAACTTTTTAGCAAAGTCTTTTAAACCTAATGTTCAAGTATGACTTGTGTGATTTTCAATCCTGTACTCTATGAATTTATATGGGGTAAATTGATTAGTTTGAACGGTAAATTCAGGGCAGCGCTAGATGCTATAAGAGAATGGTTGGAGGACTATAAAGAACACGTTGATATGATAATTTTGTGCCGGTTTGACAATGAAGATCGGGGTATCTATGATATGTACCTTCACAATTACGTGCCTGTTCTATGATGCCCAGTGAACTTGTTAACGACGCGACCTTATCGTCTAATGATGCCAACTATATCCCGATACCCTATCAAATCTACTTTTTGAGGAGCTCCTCGTTCCAACTTTACGACGTTACAAGACCAGTGCGAAAAGGATCAAGACGGTGCGAAGAACTTTGAAAGTCACGTGAGGCTCCACGTGGTCTACTCATTGTAAGCAAAGACAATTGTCGGACGTCACAGGGGTTGAAACTATCCCTTTTCTGGGAGAAGAAACTCGATTCGCAAGAAAGCCTGTCATTATGAAAGTGTAATGAAAATGTTTTAGTTTAGATCTGTATTTTATTTTTAATGCGTTCTGAAGTTTTCTAGTTTTAACACATTTTTTCCTCGATAAAGCAGTTATTGTGAACTTGGCCCGGTATTGGTGCATCACGCTCGGCTGTGCATGTCTCGGCTGAGCATGTCTCGGCTGAACATGTCTCAGCTGAGCATGTCTCGGCTGAACATGTCTCGGCTGAACATGTCTCGGCTGAACATGTCTCAGCTGAACATGTCTCGGCTGAACATGTCTCAGCTGAGCATGTCTCAGCTGAACATGTCTCGGCTGAACATGTCTCAGTGCAGCATGTCTCATTGTCTCATTGCAGCTTGTCTCATTGCAGCTTGTCTCATTGCTAGCTTGTCTCATTGCAATAAGGGAAGACCTAGAGGCGAGCAGAGCAAGATAATAAAATATGTGTGGCTTTTCAAAGGATCCTACCATCCACATTCTACTTTAAATTTTATCGGCTTAAAGTAAATTCGAGTATAGCTGTAGCATGCATTTAACTCAAGTTGGATCATCGTGCATGCTCATTTCTTTTTAATATCATGTTGGAGACACAAAGAAAAACTTCACTTGCGAGCGAAAAGAAATAACGTAGAGAGAAGCCACAGTCAATACACAGTCAATACACATTCATTTAAGATATTAATAAAACAGTCCTCCGACTTTGTTTCGTATCAAATAAGTTAATTCAAATTGGGATCTCACACATTTGAGATATGAGCCGTCCCTCTACTTTGATTCCACAAGAATTAAGTCTAGTCTAATAAGCCAGTTTTCCACTTTCCACAGGTCTCCCGCAATGTTATTCATTTGTAGCTGCTCTAATTTCCACGTCAGTTGATATCCGATATATTCAACTTAAAGATACTCAACCAAACTTAGAGTACACAACATTTTCATAACATGAACTATTCGGTAGACGGTATTACTTTAAACAATCGTTAGTCGTACTTGAGTTTCAGGCCAGTAAATGAGTGACCATATTACTGACACTTTAAGAACTATAGACCATTGAAAAAACGTGAAAGTCAGACAGGCCGATAGAGTCTAATGTATACCACCTTTTGGACCTTTGCAGCTTCCTACTTTAAGTCTGTAGTACTAGAAGTGACCGACTGACTAGTAGCACTGAAGATTTGTCATTGTGTCAAACTGACGCATGCTTAAACATGCATTTCTCTGACACGTACGTAAACGTCGTGTTGAATCTGGAGGAGTTTTTCTGGAACTTTCTCTTTACCTTAACAACACTCCGCCTACCCTCCCATGACGACGTTGATATACGGGCCAGTACATCACATGGGGCAATGTGCGTTGTACACACGTTCTCAGAATCACGTGGGGAACACGAACCAATAAGAGAGCTGTAGGATGGACAGCGTCCAATCAGAGAAAAGTAAATGGGTTGGTGCCATTAAATGTGATGAGATCACATCGTTTAATTTACTTTTGGTGTCTTGTTAACCCACCTGTGCTGGAGGTAGTTGCAAACTTTGCTGTTTTTACTTGTGGTACAATTTCCCAGCCTAATTTTCGAAGGTATGCCCTTATTTAGCTAGAATTCCATGCTGTAACAGCTCACTTGTGGAGTTGATAAATCTTTGTTGAAACTTTGGAATTTAGCTGTACGACAACCAATACCATGGTGGCCACTGGCACATTTAAATAACTTCACAAAAAGGTTTATCACGGTTAAACGGTCAGTCGGTCACTTCTATTAGCTTCATTATTCTATAAACTTTTTCTATAAATCATTAAGCCTTGAGTTTTATAAGCTGTAAAACTTTTAACCACTTTCTGAAAACTGTTTGTTAGCAGTAGCACAAGTTTTTTGCCTAAAAGTCGCGTTTTCCCAATATAATCTAGTATGAAACTGTATTTTTGGGTAAGCTTCATTGTGCTGTGCCCAGAGTATGAGCAACTGATAAGATCAGTTGCTCATGATCTTCAACACTTAGAATTATATCGATACGTTAATGTAAACTTCTTTTATTTGTGCTTAAAATTATACCCCAAAAGGGAGCGAGATGTCTCGCTCTATCCTTCAAGTTTCGGTGATTTGTACTTGAGTACTAGTATACTATAGTATACTAGTACTAGACTACTATATACTACTCATAGTAGCATACTGCTCTCCATCACACAGCCTTTGTCGTAAATATATGTTATTTTTTTGGAACAAAGAAATAAACCCTTCAATACTTTTTGTGAGCTTTAAGACTGGACTCACTGAAATCTTGATTTCATTTGTTCAATTTCTTTCTTTGACTTTGACGTCCGCTATAGCTTTTAAATGGAACCCATTTCGATAGAAAAGTTTATTCTTGCTGTATCCCCTTGATGTTTCTATTGACAACTTGCTGGTAGAGGTAGTATGCCAGTATGGTACTGGTATGTCACTTCAATTGACATTCTTCATTTTACTAGGGCAAGATTAGTGTGGTGGATATAAGAAGTCAGATTTCATTCACCAACTCAAATGTTCTCTACCAAATCTAAGATTGCTTTTATTGTTCATGGGCCACGGCTCTCTTCTTTTATCTTACTTACTCATACGAACATATCTTCAAAAGTGCAATATGGGTGACCACTAAAAAGTTTTGGCCGTTTAACTTCAAGTCCGAGATATCCAAAATTTTAAAGGAAGATCTCAGCCACCAGCTTTAAGATCTTGCTCGAAGTAATATAGCCTCACAACTAATGAATAACCATGTTCAGTCGTCAAAGTTTAAATGTCCCCCTATTTCTTTCATCAGTTTCTGGCTTACTCCCGCGTCTTTGTAACGTCAGTCTAACGTCAGTCTAATGTAGCAGAGCAGCTCTGTCAGTAAAACCAAACTCTATTCATAGCTATTTTTCCAGTATTAAATAGTAATTTGGGTGGTGATCTTAATCTAGCTTCAGTAGGCTGACGAAGTTACTGTCATTACATCAATATATCAATTTAGAGTATTGAAATTTGCTTTTAAGTTCAATAAAATCAATTACTTGTGACGTACGTATGACTGAAATATTACTTACATAATCAAGGGGTTCGGCCATTATTAAGTTTGATATTTTTAAATTGACAGTTTTTACACTGACAACTGTTCGTCAAGGTGGCTTGGGTGCTTGACAGCATCCAAAATTGAGGATCTACCTACATGGAAACTGCACTTTTTGTTTCTAAGCTTCTGCTTCTTTAAGTGGTGTCAAGGACAGAACTTGTACAATTTGAAGCTTAGCGGGATCAGACCTAAAACTTTCTAAAAGTACTAAAGAGGGCTCTCTTATTTTGTCAACTTTGTGGCTCAGTAAAAAGGTAGGGTTAGTGATAGAGGGAGCAAGAAGCGAAGGAGGGGGTTTGATGGAGAAGGCAGGAGGGAGCACAGAAGAGAGAGGAGAAAGTCTGATTATTACTGGCTGGAGGACGGGGTCTACTGCTAGTTAATTTAGTGTAATAGTGTTTATTATTGCATTTAGATGTTGAGCCCCATCATTATTACGTAACTTAGTACGTTATCCTATAGGAAAACTCCATTGTTACTGTCGGTGATGTATTGCAGTCATTGTACTAAAACACAAAGAAGCGTCTTGTGTAGTTTAATGTACTCTCAGACTTGTTCAACTACGCTTTGTACCGTTAATATCTTTTCAACCCACCTGTTCCGTGCTCACTTAAAGCGTCGCCCTCAAATACCTTGTTTTACTCTGTCGCATTTCATTCTACTTTCTATGCATCGCCTCTCGGTTCTTTCATAATGTCAAAGTAGTCACATTTTGCATTTTGGAGTGCTTATGCTTTGTGACTTCAACAGAACTTGTGTGGATTTGTTCAAATATAGTACTAGATGATTCCATGCCAGACAAGTAGGCATCAGATGCCTACTGGCTATCCATAAACTACGAAAATATTACTGATTTCCTATCCGTATTTTGTTACATAGCCTTACATTACTAGATAAATAGGCACCAAAACAGTCCTGATTTAATCTTTGACAAACATTTTCCACAAGGTTAAAGATGCAGAAACTGGCACTAATACTTCTCCTCTTCGCGTATTCAGGTAAATTGTTAAATAATCTCGGTTTTCGCAGCTTTTTGAAAAACGAAAGAATGGATAAATAGCAGTAATGATAATCAAATGCCATCGTAAATTTGAAGTTAGAATGTTTGAATAAGTCTTAAACTTTTTCTTTTTTAGTGAAGTGTTCGCCATCTTTCTTCTCCACTTCGTGGCTTTCAACTTCAAGACCCTCCAACCCCGCCTGGGACTTAGAGGTGGAAGGTGCAGAGTCGAACGAGCAGACAAACACACAAACAGACACTGTCGTAGAGGGTGGAGATGAACCTCAGCAAGTTGATGGACAGGAAGTACCTGTGTCGGTTCAGCAAACAGACTCCTTACAGCAAACAGAGAATGTTCAACAGGAGTCTGTAGTGGCCTTCCAACAGACAGGGTCGGAACAACAGCAGAGTGAACAAGTCACCAACTCTGTTGAGGATCCGGCACAAAACGTAGTGCCAGTAGCAGTTGTCAACGAGGGACTGACCCAGAACAGTGACCAGGTAATGATAATACCATCTCATTTTTATTTTTCCCAAAATAACGAGCACACTTCTTTTTGGATTCTCGAATTGGAGGACGGAGGTATCTTGTTTTTATTTCAACCGACAACCAGTCACTAACGGTCATCTGAGTTTATCTAATTAATTCATTATTTTAGCAGAGCCCTGTAGTTGTGGATCATTCTGTCTCCCAAGAAACTCAGCAAGCAGTTCAAGAAATTCAACAAACGGCCCAAGAAATTGCTCAACAAACGGCCCAAGAAATTCAACAAACAGCCCAAGAAGCTCAACAAACAGTTCAAGAAACTCAACAAACGGCCCAAGAAACTCAACAAACTGTTGAGCAGAATGATCAAAGTCTCCAGGCAATTCAACCCCAAGTAGTGGCTGACCCGCTGAATGGGTCCACAATGACGACATCTGACAATCAGGTATATCATTCTCAGTCAGCAACAGTACACTGGTTCATCTATCAGTTGTTTAATGTTTAATCGCTTGAAGAATTACGGAGCTGGGTTGACTTAATTTTAATTAAACTTCCTCACTTACATTGTAGATGTTTTAGAGGGCGCCAAATCAACTTAACAATCATCTTCAGAACGCTGTTGCGAACAACCTTGAGCAAACATCTGATGTTCAGCAGCAGAGCTACCAAGTCGATCAGCAACAGACTTCTTCAGACAACCAAGTCGTGGTTGTCCAGCAGGAAGCAGCTAAGGAGGTTCAACAGGGCCAGGTCGGGGGTTCCACCCCCTTACCCAGCTCCTCTTCCGGGATCCTAGCTTCGCAGGAGTCGCAAGGCTCACCGGTACGTCCAAATTCTGTCCTCAATGTACTCTAGCAGTATGTTATATTGCCCCTGAATTTGAAATTTGAACAGTGGTTATCTTCACCAATTAAAAACCACAACACTAGGGCCCCACCGAGCAGACCTCAGCAGTAACTGCCAGTGACGATGGATATGAAATTGAGGACAATTACAACATACAACAGGATTCTAACGAACAAGACATTGTTGAGAAAATCAAGGTTTGTATTTCGTCTCTAGCAGACCTATTCTTAGGTGGAACCCTGTAGTAACGGGTCGAGCTTAGGCCTCGTTGTTTTGGTGTCTTGGTAAGCCAATTTCGAATTTTTTTAAATTCCTAAAATTTCTGACAAGTTGAAATACCCAGGAGATCGAGGAGGCAGAGGAAAGCGAGGCAGAGAGTGCTAGATGGGCGGATGCTATAGCAACGTCGCAGGTCATCGCGTTTATTGTCATCGCCATGGTAGCGGTTGTTGTAGTTTACGTTCTATACATCGCTCGTAAAAAGGTATAGTAATTGTCTCACTGTTAATTTATGTAACTTACATTGTAAGTGTCGGTTGTTTGCACTGAGCTCAGTTAGTTACAACCCTTTAACCCTAGTTAGCTAATAGCTTAGATGTGGTTGTTAGTTGGAAATTTGTTGTCTGCTTAGCTATTTAAATGTCAGACTTAAACTTAAATGTATGATTGAAATGACAAAAATTCGGCCTACCGTGGCGTCCACAAACTGGACATGATATTGAGTAGTGAGTACAAAGTCAATGGATTATAGTACATGGATACTTAGAGCTACGGCTTGCAAATTTTCAACGATCGGCCAAGTTGCATTTCTATTTTTCATTGCAATAAAAGATGTGAAAGTTAAAGTTAGTTTTTTTGTAAGTTTTTGTTATTAGTTGCCACGGTGAGTGGATGCATTTAGGCTTCAGCTAAAGGAATGGCTAGGACAATGTACCACTATTTGCTGATAGAGATCCTAAGAAAGTTTGAGCCCTCTGCATGGGATTTTGCAAAAAAACTGATTCGAACTAAAAATAAAATTTCCAGAAAAAATTCTTGGCATTTAAAACATCTGAAGAGCATGATTTGGAGAATTACCGTTTTATAAACGATTATAATTAGTGTCGGCAAAGCTATTCTAAGTACCTATTTGTTGGCCAATTGTAAGTTTGTTTCTCCAAGGTTTGCAAGTCGATTCGGAGCAGAACTTCGCCGATCAATAAACCTAAGTACCGGGAAGTGTAACAAAGTGAGTTCTTTGTGATCTCACCTTGTCTGCATGGGGTTGACATAAGCATTAAGCGAGTGCCTTCGCAGTTGCCAGTCTTAACTTGATACCTAATAGTGGCTGGAATGGCAAGACTGATATAGATGTCCATTTTTGTCATTCTGCTTTGCCCTCTCGCGCTGTCTCACCCACATAATAAGTCATTAAATTTTTTTTAATCATCTTGCATGGTAATAAATTATAGTCAAATCGTTTTTAATTTAACCTTTTTGGTCCCAGATCCGGGTCCTACAGCTACAAATGGTACAATTTCATATGTTGCTTATTTTTGCATGTGCATGAAATTGAAGAAAGTGCCAGAAACACGTGTTTCAGGAAAATATCTTGAATTCATTACTTGATCAATGTTTTAACATTTTAATGGAAATCGGAATCCTACTGTAGCTCAATTCTTCGACACGGGTATACAAATACGATTATAAGGATCTAATTTTATTAACCTCCTTGCCATGCATTTATATTGACTGTCTGGCTACCGTCCAAGTTACAACATCAGTACAAATTTAGTAATTATACCACTGCTTACAGACCTGTTCTTTCAGTCGAAGGAACGAGACGTCGAGAAGGAATACAGGAACTTACTACAAGAAGACTACGATTCAGACGATGAGAAGATGCTGCGAAAGAAGCGGTACGGTTGAACAGACTCAGGGTTTTGTTAGCTTTAGTTTTGTGTTAGCGCAGCTCCTCAGTGGAACTGATCGCATCGACCCAGTGTCCGAAGTCGCTAAATTGATATCGGTGGGCTTGAGTTAAATTTTTTATGGTTAGGAATTTTTGGGTGGTACAAATGAGCTTGGGACAGCGCTGGGTCGATACGCGATAGGATAGCTGGAGTTTTCCACATTTTTAGCATGTATTTGTTTGAGAATCGTTTGTAATTGTCAGCAGTAATAATCACACATATTTGCTTTAGATTTAAAATTGCACTTTAATTTCATCAATATACATCATTCAGTATTTATAACAGTTAGAATTTAAATCAATCCTAATTGATAACAACTCAACTTGAACAGTTGAAGACTACCGTCTGATCATCCATTTTTAAAATAACAAGGTTAAGAATCCAGCAAAAACATACTAAACAAAGTTTTCTTTGCACAAATTGTCTACCTTGAGCTTTTTTAATTTTTGCCTAAAACTGAAACTGTCCATTATTTAGTCAGCCCAACTTCATTCACTCCATTTTAAAGATATGTGAACTAACTTACTAGTAATAGTTTTAATATTAAAAACTTTGATACAGGTACATATAGTAAAATTTGCAGCACCCTGCTCAGTTTTTGTAAACAATTCGTGCGCTTTTGAATTTTGATTCGTTTACACTATTGCAATATGTATGCGTCTATGTGATGAATTGTATGCATTTCATGATTTTATTCCAAGCAAAATGTATGTGGTTTTTATTGTTCACAACAGATTAGGAAAGCAAAGAACCGAAAACAGTATAACCGCTATGAAGTCTAAAAATTCAGGTTACAATCCGTATTGAGTGATTTGACATCATCATCTAAGTAATTTCAATGCTAAAATTAAAACTCGACTGATAAATTTAATCCCTCAGAATCACCAAAAATCCCTAACTGTAGTTATTACTATTCGCCGCTCGGCTGGTCGTCTTTGTGCACCACCACACCACGTTTTATAAGTTCCGGCACTTCTACTGCCATCCACGGGCCCAACTGAAATGTTTTGTCTATCTGCATTTGTACCGACATGAAATAAGCCGAAATTCAACATCATGAAATTATAAGGACTTAAATCTATTGACTCGCCCGGTTTTGACCATAAAGTTGAAATTTTCCATAATTTGATTAAATCAAGACAATGATCAATTACGTTATTCTCAATTCTGTCATATTATTTCGTGATCATTCTCACATATCGAATCAATCAAAACTACTTCATACTTACTCCTAGGGCGAGAGCGTGTGCAACCCCGAATTTGGGAGCGTTCCTTGACCACAGAGGCTTGAAATGTTCAGTCAGACAAATTTTCCCTCCTCTGAAACATAACTATTGACTATGGGGTCAGACTTATACTAGAGAAATTTGTGTGAAATTTCATTCCTTAGACAAATTCGGATTTACCAAATCTAAGTAATTTGCCAACCTGTACATTTTGGCAGTTTTACCATCGAGCTCAGGTATCGCTATTTCGGGAGCAGTACTAGGATATGTCACTGGAATCTGAATGTTAGCTTACATTTGTCATTTATAACTAAAACTTTAATCAAGTTTTTGCGTTTAAGTAATAAATGATCACACAAAAAGATAGCAGGAAATCCCAGCCCAAAGATCCTGGTCTTAACGAAAACTGTAAATGTACTGTAAAAATAGCATGACTATTGAGTACTCACATCAAACTCCAACTCAAACTCATACTTCTTGTAATCCTGTATGTACCAACACTTGCCAAACCACCTTGTTCCCTCCTTGTTACTCTGAATCCTCAACCAATCATTATCTGCTTCTTTGTTGTTCTGAATATACTGAAACAAGGACCTGGTAAGATTAAGTGATATTCGAAAAGTTCGACTTCGTGATCTAAAAAACAGCTAATTTTAGTAACTTTACCTTAATGAGACTGGTTACTTCCTCCTTTAATCTCATTGGCCACTCCTCTTTGTCTCTAGGACCTGCCTTTGTTTTGAGGAGGGGAATAGCAGCGAGTGTTTTCTTTGTAGCAGCATCAACCATTCTATAGTGTTGAATTTGTAAATGTAGATTAAATAGAACATAACACAAACCAAGTAGAATGGTGCAGTTAACTATTGCAATGAGTGTAGGGCGATTAATGATGAAATGGAAACATTTCTGGCATATGCTATGACTGAGATTGGAGATGTCGTTCAACTAAACAGTAAAAGAAACGTGTGATCGGTATAAAAACTTAAAACAACGTCAAAAGAATCGGGTGTTAAAATCAGGTTTTAAACTGCAGGATTACAACTTCTCAGATAATAAATAACGAAAGTCCCACAACACACACAGGCTTAACAGAATCGCTATCTCCGCTGTGTTTTTCCAGCGCCGCGTTTGCCAGAAAACAAATGTTTGGGAAGTTTAGCTGCAATGTGTCTGTCAGCCTCGCCGGCTCGACCAAACTGGTTCATCTTGATCTGAGATCTCTTTTTGAGGATCCTCACTGCTTTTACCTGTTACAGATTATTGTTTCAGTCAGTGTCGATTACGTAACAACGCATATACTACTAGAATCCATCAACGGTCTACAAGAACTCGCGTGATGCGCGCGAAGCATGGCCAAATGTCAGAAAATTTCCTTTATGCACTGAAAACTATACGCGGCTTACAGAAACGTATATTCGTCGTTGTGACAGGCGCATTTACACGCGTTGATTGAATATTGCATCAAGGATGGCTAGTATAGGTAGCTTCCCTAGTTGAGTTCGAACCAATAAAATAGCGGATTGATGCACACAATTGACACAAGAGTTCCACATTATTCAGTTTGGCAGCTGCTGAGCATATTTAAAGGAACTCTTCTAAAGATTCCTTTTTTAAAAGAAAATTAAAACAGCAATTTGAAACACAAAGTTGAAAAACAGACCTGTTTCTCATCTCTCAGTCCACTGACATCACGCCCTGGTTTTATCTTCTTTGTCTGGAACTTAGAGTCGACCTCCATTGCAACGTCTCCCGCTACAGTTGACACACTTCGTGCTCGCTTCACTCCTTGCTTCTTTCTTATCACTCGCTCACTCATCGGTGTTCGATTTCTAGGAAGCATGTGTGTGATGGAGAAGTGGAAGTGGCACTTCTGATGAAAAACTTGCATGTTTCATACAAGTTCCGAATAAAGAATTATCTTACAGACCCATCTTATACCTGTGTTTGTTAAGTCTATGTTTATGTCTGATGATAGCTTTCTCTTTTCGAATAAGTCCAGCCTTTTCCCTGATTTCCATCTGTTCTTCGGTCAAATTTTCATCCTCACTTTCATACACACCGGCTTCCTCCAACATTGCTTCTTCCTAAATAGTTAGCAAGGGTGAGAAGAAGCTTACAAAAATGTTCACACTTCACGTCTTTTCCTCTACAGCTTATATTGTGTGCCGCCTTAAATGGTCAAATTGGACAAATTTGTTACGATGGGACTGTTATAAATCCTGCTAATACTTCGACACGAACATTCAAGTTAATGAGGCAGGTGCATCTGACAACTACTAGTTATTAAACTGGTATAATAGAAGTCACGTAACAATGACCTTATTCCTAAAAACCAGAGTTTCTGCTCTAAACAAAGAATTCTAACCTTCTCCAACTCCTCCAGTTTCTGTACAATATCCGGGTCGACAAAATCAGCGATGTTATGTCCCTGCCATACTTCAGGAATGTCATCATACCTGTAACAATAAGTATAGGCTAGTTTAGTAGTTACTGTTAATTGCAGTTAACCTGAGAGTGTAACACATTCACCGCTCAATGTTGAGGTATGTATTCAAGTGTACCATGAAATGTAACTTACACTGTTCAACTGTAAGTGTGAATAATTAACTCACTTATCATCAGGATTGGGCAAATCGTAATGCTTCTTCAAATCCAAAATATAGTCGTCTCCCAGTTCCTCCTCTAAGTCTCTCTCCAACTTGCGAATAGTGTCAGGTTTAGTGTAGCCGGCCGCACGCTGTGCAAGAACTCCTTCAGGAATGTGTGGTTGTCTGATCTCCTGAGAAGCCTTAGGAACTGCGACGTGAAGCCTATTCAGGATGTTGTCAACCTGATTTAGGAGGGAGATAGAGTTTATTGAAGTATCGAATAAACAACAGTACTATAATCAGTAGTTGTTACAGATTAGTAGCTAGTATTTCAAGTGAGTAAGTTCAGCATTAACTAAAGCAAGCAGCCTGACAACAAAATGTTAGAGCAATAAACCCTCGGATTTGAAAACGAGTTAATTATGCTTACCTTGTTGCCCGCCATCTTCTGTTCGATACGGTGCGCGAGGAGCGCGTCACACGCTGTGTTCTGTACTTCAGATACACCTTCCTTAGTGAGCGTAGACATGGGAATTACCAGCACATTGGCGTCTTTCTTAAACGTCTGTTCGAGTAGATCCTGCAAATAATTGTCGTAGAAACGTGTACAGATGAAATAGGTTTATTTTCAATAGTAGATGTAACCGAAAATTCCTGAAACAGTCATATGATCAGAATGGCTACCAACAATACCAAAAACGCTTCTTGTCTCACCTTCTCTGGCTGCGACAAATCCTCAGGTCTCCGTGCATCGATCTTGTTGAGAGCTACAATTAGCGGCTTGTTCGCGAATAGTGGTTTAATGTTGTTAAACAGATCGCATTGTTGCTGTAGAGAGTAGCCGCATTGCTCACTGATGTCCAACACACATACTACGCACGCACGCAAATGTGCCAGCGCCGTGATTGCCTGGGTAAGAGAAAATGTTACATGGTAGAAAAAATGAGTAAGCTGCACTAGTTGTAATTGAAGTAGATAGAGCACTTAAACTGCCTAAATTGATGAGTCTGAGAATGACTAAATCTGTTCAGATAGCTATCTATACTGGCGAGTACAGGAATATACCTGCATCTCAATAGTGTTTCTATCTTCAAGAGGTTTATCCAGAATACCAGGGGTGTCGATAACCTGCCACCTCAAGTACTGGTAGTCAGTGTGTCCCACGTAGAGCGACTTTGTTGTGAACGCGTACGGCTGCACTTCCACATTCGCGCGGGTTATATTGTTGACAAACGAGGATTTGCCGACGTTTGGGAATCTGCAATGGAAAGTTGTTAGAGGTGTGTTTATGTTTGGAGGTAGACGCTGGCCATGACACTTGGAGACACAAAACACTCAGTCATAAAATGATTACAAACATACCCAAACAAAAGCAAGGTCCTAGTGTTGGGGTCGATACTTGGCAATCTGCCCAGATGTTGTCTGACTTGCTCCAGATACAGCAAGGAACTGTTTTGTCTCTTCATTATGGTGCACATTCTTCCCAGGGCAGCGCGCTTGAGCTGTTTGCACCGATACAAACTGTCGCCAAACTTGAGGAGTCGGTTGTAGTCTTTAGCAACACTGGAGTTGGGTGATGAGTGTAAGTGAGAGGTAACTTTAACTGGAGAAATTTAAGTCCTCATGGTAGACCTAACAATGCTACTATATCAACTCACTACTAACGATAGCTATAGAGGGTGACAAATGATGAACAGATTTAAGTTCTTACTTTCCAATGAGATGTTTGGCCATGTTGATTTGTCCAAGAGCTAACTTGTAGTGGTCTTTATCGTACAAAATGTTCATCAGATCAGCGTAAAACGGGTGAATATCCTGAGTGTTTGAAGCTACAATAAGATACTTTTGGTTCCGCTCACACCAATCTTGCAGCATTTTTATCCAAAACAGAACAGTTTGGTCCCACAACTGATATATAAACATATAAACGAGAAAGTTGTTTAAAGAAAATTTTACCTCGATTTTGGGAAACTCAGCTAGTATCCCTGTTAGCTTCTCGTTCAGATTTGATTCTGTGAATTTCACTTTCCTCATGTAAAACGAGCGTATACGAGATATTTGGTAGTGCCTGTAGATAATGAAGTGGTAATTATAGATTAGTTAATGCGACAATATGACACAATTCTGATCGGTTTGTTGTTAATTTAGAGAACTCATACATACAAGAAACTTTAGATCCTGATACTTACTTGTGTATTATTGTTGGAGTTTTTCTCTGAGTCTTTGACAAAATTATGTCAATCAACTCCTGGAACATAACGATAATTGGAATGTGGAGTGTACGTGTAACAATCACATAAAACAGCCGTATTAAAGTTGAAATTAACAACAGATAAGTTTTTGAATTACTACTAGACTAATACCTTGGCAGGAGGGACCACTGTTATACTCTTGAAGTTATATGACGCCATCTCACTACCTGGAGGTGATGGTGTTTTATTTGTTACAATTATTCGGGCAAACTGAATTATCAGACTTTTGAAGAGGGTTTAAAAAGACCATTATTTTGTGTTTTGTAGCGGTAAAGGAGCAGGAAAATGTGCTTACTTGGTAATTAAACAACTGTTATAGACATATTATACCTAAATGAAAGCACAACACTTAGTCACAGAAATATCTATAACGATAAGTTAAACTGATATTATAAATCCATTAAGAAAAAAGTCAAAAACTATGAATCACAAAGCTGACATCTAATAACAGTTCTTGATCAAATTATACATAACTTCTTATCCAAAATAATACATAGTATATTTTCCTATCGAAGAAGTATTGAAACTCTTTAGCAAGTTCTTTATCTAAGAATTTACAAAAATTGGAAACTCAATAAAATCTGTTAAAAATTAAAGCTTGAAGGTTCCCGATACCTAAAAACTAAATTTAACAAGAATTTTTTAACCGAAGAGAAGCTTTTATTGAAATCTCTCTCTGCAAGGAAAAGAAGGAATGGAGTTTAGACCTAGGTATTTCTAGATGGGAAAGACGGCTTATATTTCTGGATCAATCAGTACATAACAATTATCAGACAATTTGCCCGGGACATGCAAACACTCACATTAAATATATGCGGATAATCTACCTCGAAATAATAGCTGTCATGTATAACAGCTAGTTGATAATAATTTACACAGAACACAAATCAAGCAGAATAACTTAACAAAAGCATGGAGTCAAACTAAAAGATTAACTTAACAAAAACATGGAGTCAAACTAAAATATTGTTCAATAATCTTCAACAACACAGCCAGGTGATAGACATGAAGATTAATCACAATAGTATCACCTAATTAAGTTGATGACTTGTTATTAAAGATTTTATAATTTATTATCACAATAGTATCACCTAATTAGTTTAATGACTTGTTATTAAAGATTTTACAATTTATTGTTCACAATAGTATCACCTAATTAGTTTAATGACTTGTTATTAAAGATTTTACAATTTATTGTTCACGAATCAAAATTATACTGGAAATAAATTATACTGGAAATAAATTATACTGGAAATAAATTATACGTTACACACTACTTAAGACAGATGATACAACACTTATTAAACTTATAATAGATTGCGGAATATGAACCAACTATGTTTTGTCTGGAACGAACTAAGGTACCCTGCACCTTGTTACAGAGACTTTAAGTCACAATATTATCATAAAACAATGAATTACCCAAACTTTACCCAAAATTGTGGACCACACATTTGCTTGAACCAGCAATTACGCTTCAGCGCTGCCCTTATTTGTGATCAAATAGAACTACTGCGTCTTCAGCTTCTAGAAAACTCCTCTGGGGGGGGCTCCTCTAATCCCAAACAGTTACAGGAAACATAACCGAAAATATGTTGCTTTTATAAATTACAATATTTTGACAGGCATTAACAACGAAAACATTAGAAATGGACAGAGTTATTATAATAAACATAACAAATTCCTAACAAGCACACTACATTCTACAAATCTAAAGCTAAGTTACATGTACATAGTGTGTTTAGAGCTCCCAAACTTTGTAGATCTCGTTGATGTAGTTATCTATCTCGCGTTTGTAGAGGTTACTGAAGTAGTTACCACTGGGTCCACCAGGTAGAATCGAGTAGAATGTTTGTGTAGACATGTCCGTTATAAACCTCCAGGTCTGTCAAGAAGACGTATCGTAAGATTACTTTTTTTTAAAGGTTTCAAGCGAATTTTAGGATTGAGGCAGATTTATCGGCAGTTTTAACAAGATAAAATAACTCCAAGTGGTGTTATCAATCTAATAAATATATTGTGCTATTGAAATCATAAAGTATTATGATAATATCACCAGTTTTGAAAAGATGAAATAAAATAAAAAAAGTACAATAAAGAGTGCATGGTCAGTATTAGAGTACTCATATTCGTGTAAAAATGTATAGTACAAACGTATAGAATTGTACATAGTATTGACAAGCGACACTTGTCAAGTTTACAGTAGTACATACATATAGTATACCTGGGTGAAGACGCAAGGATCCCCAAGGTACTTATCCACTGAACCGACTTTGATTACTTCAAAACCACTGTTAGTAGGATACGGCCCGATGTCGAACCCGAATATCTTGGGTAACTGGCCGGTAAAGAACATGTTGTTGGAGAAGTACTTCCTGATATCTCCGTACACCTCATCTCTATATCCTGCTATCGCTGTCTCCAGAGACTTCTTCAACACTGGTGCAACATCAATTCCGTCAACAAACCCGGTTTCGATTCCAATAATGGCGAACTTGTAGAAAGTGTACTTGTTGAATACAATAGGTTCCAGGTGGTCGTACATTTCTCTGCCTAATATCACAGAGTTTATGTCCGCTGTGTATTGGTTCCAGAACTTAAACCAAAGAGCAGAGGGACGGGAATCTACCTGAAACCTGCGGTCCCAATGTCTTAGTTCGTCACCAATACCTGATTGACGAAGCATAGTCAATTATTTGCTATCAAATTAGGAAATTTGAGTAATAGATAACGTTTGAGATTGTATTCTAAGACAGCAGAAAGGAGGAGCAATGAAACACACTGTAAGTTTAATGTTGTTATGACTGGTAATGGCTAGGAGGAGCAATGAAACACACTGTAAGTTTAATGTTGTTATGACTGGTAATGGCTAGGAGGAGCAATGAAACACACTGTAAGTTTAATGTTGTTATGACTGGTAATGGCTAGGAGGAGCAATGAAACACACTGTAAGTTGACTGTTGATATGACTGGTGTACCTGAGCTAGGAAGAAAAGGCTCCAGCAGTGGGATAGTAATGTCAGCTATTGTACTGAACGTGTCACCCTGGTACTTCATCATGTCTTCCACGGAGTGGTTGGTCCTGCTTCTTAGAATGTCTTTTATCCTGCAAGTAAGTATTCAATAATGAGTGATCATCACACCAGAACCTCACAATACCTCGCTTGGATGTACTTAAGTGTTGCTCGGGTGGTCGACCTTCTTCACCCCTCCTCCGCCTCTAGATCTAACAATAAAGTCATCACATAAGGGAAATTTAACAGAAACAGAACGTCAGCGTAATACTTCAAAATTAAGGAATTGCAACTTGCCATGAAATATGAATATGAAACTTGTTCTAGTAATCAGGAGATTATTTTACCGGTTAACTCTGGTAGGAAGAGCAGGGTAAGTGTTCACACAGGGTTTATCAGGATCCTGATTTAAGTTGTTTGCTGTTGCAATGAACTGTTCAGAGGGGTTGAATTTTGTCATGTAATCTTCATCAGAGAGATATCCTGGGGAGCGTGATGATAACTTTGAGTTCATATCATCATATTTCATAAGAATACATGTACAAGCAAGTGTAAACCTGAACCAGTTATGTTGGGGGCATGTATACATGTACTGCTAATACAAACCTGTCCAGAGATTGGCAGAGTTCCAAGCTGGGAGTGGAAGCAGACCGTTACTATTTGGTCGCAATGGAACTGATCCTGACTGCTGGTATCCAATGTTTCCCCTGGCATCAGCCAACAGAAAGTTGGATCCGAGGTTGGATTGAGGCATCAGCTTCTGGGCTTCCTGGACAGTTTTTGTGAATGGAAGTAATGCTTGTCTAAATGTTACTTCATCGTTCCTATCAGGTATTCTTAATGCAAGGTAGATTCCATCTGATATTATTTTGTCGTGGTTTTCTAAATTTCGTTCAATAACATGTCCTTCTTTTGTTTCGTAGAACAGAACATCCTTTCCAACAACTGTGTACTTCCTCAGCTTGAGAGGAAAGTATTCGCCATCACGCTCATACATTCCATCTTTTATTCTCTCAAGAAAATAGTCTCCCATATCCATCATTCCGTATGTCAATGTGAATGACAAATCCTTAGATCTACCCATAAGTAGAATAGGAATTCCTGGCGGAAATAAACTCAGTTAAGATAGTCAACATCTTGTCATGACCAAGAAAAAAGGCTGTAACCAAAAATAAGATATCATTTCGAGAAATTTAACAGCACACATAATAAAGTACCATCGCATGTTAATTTAGAAACATGGGCCAAGGAGATTTGGATGGTCAGAATGACACTTTACCTGGTACAGAGATTCCAAAAATTGAGTTTCCTTGCCTGGTTTTGTATGAGGATTCATAGAATGTATTTGGGTATTTAGAGACATCAAGATGAGGATCGGAGCTCATTATTGGATACCCACTGCTTGATAATGCACCTGAAAATTGAAATTATATGATTTGTGAAACTTGATAATCATGAAAGATCAATGTAGTCATGAAAAAATATTCAATGTTTTCATCATTTTTATTTGTAAATGAACTATATTAGTAATAGAGGTCTTTATTTGATTGTAATTTCAAAAGGATTGAGAGCAATTTAAGTATTACCTGAAATTACCCAATTGTTGCTATTGGTTATAGCAGGAACAACAGGTGATCTTAATCCATCATTTGATCTAAGATCCTTTATACCTCTGTACAGGTCAACATACTCCATGGTAAGATTGTTTAAATGTGGGTGAAACACTTGTTTCAAAAAACCATGTGAGACTTTTTCAGAGATTAACAATTCTATAATTGATTTTTCAACAGCAAAGCATATTTCATCCAAACCAACAAAGGACACAAAACTGATAAATGTTGTTACATCTGTTGGTGTAAAAGGTTCAGGGTGATAATTGACCAGTACAAACTCAAATGGACGATTATGGTTTTTCTGATAGTTGTTGATTCCAGCTGTGTAAGATTGCAAAATATCTTTGGCGAGTGCTTCATCCTCATATTGTGAGTAGTAAGCTTTGTTTCTTCCATGAAAATCAAACTGCTTGGCCATGAGATCAAACTTGTAGTTGGTTTCAGCATAAGGGAAAACTTCAGTCAACCTTCCTTGAGATGCTAGCCTCATAAGACACATTTGAACATACCTATCACGTGCATGCATCCACCCAAGAGTTTTATACAATTCAGAGGGTGTGTTTTCACCATATCCAATCAATGTCAGATGTTCTGAACGAGTCACTGTTATATTTGAACCATCAATAGAAAGATGTGTAACTGCTCCTGGAAACTGATAATCTGTAAGAACATAAACCATCAACAAATGAGAAGCTAGAACAGAGCAAAGCACTGGTAGAAGATACTTAAAGAAGTGTTGACTTTTTCCATCCATAGCCTGTAAAAGTAAAACTTAAAACTATACTGTAAATTTAAACAAAATCTAAATTAATAGTTTTCTGTAGTAAAGCATTGGGCAATTTAGATTCGGTTTACAGTGAAAAGGGGTCCTCAAAGTTAAAAGCTTAATTGTGAAAAACAGCTAAGTGTACTGCTTACTAGTATTGAAACTTTTCTAAGATTCGTTCAACTGTCAGTGTGAATAGCAACAGCAACAAAAGAGGTCGGAGATCGGTATAACTATTACGTCAAACTGCGGCTCTGGCAGTCGAACTAACAAATGTATTTTTTGCTCTGAGTTGAAGAAGCTTGTGACGAAATTCTATTCAAGCCAGCAGAGGAATTAAAATGTTTGAGATTTATTTTATACCGATACGGGATTCAACGCTAACTCGGCCAACGCTTGAATCGAAAATTCTACAGGTACTGCAGTCAATACTGTTCATGTTCTTAAATGGCAAAAGATTTGGTGGACTGTACAACTTTCTTCTTAGTACTGCTGTCAGATGCTGCAAGATCGCTTAAAACCCGAACCCGGCCAAAGCACAATGATTGAAACATGATTTATTAAGTAAGACAATAATTAAGTAAGACAATAATTAATTTTATAAGCAGTACAATCAAACAATGTCATATTATAAATATATCAACCATGATCACAGTTTTGAGTATTAACTTTTAAGGTAATGCATCATGCAATTATTATTGTCTAGCAGAACTGGGGCCATCGGTTATTTTGGGAATAAAGTTGGGGTCTGCAGTAGAGTCTGTGGTTTGTCTATAAAGAGTCTAAGAAACAGTTTTGATAACAAAGAAGCCCCACTGCAGGACAGCACATGCTACTGGCTTGTGTGCGGCCCAAAAGGCTCTAAGGGTTATCAAAAAAGTGGAAGTATGGCACGCACAGATTCATTCTGTGCGTGCCATAGAAGATAAATGAATAAAAAATACTTATATCATATAAAAATATAAATATAAATAGACCATGCTAACGTTAAGGTCAGGTCGGGGGTCACTGTAACATGGGGTATCACTAGTTTAGTGTTTAAGCATGATTTCTATATTGGTAAATTATCATTGTAAGGGATTACTACCTACATGCAAGGCTATAGAAAAATGGAAACTTTAAGAGTGGCATTATATGCTACCCCATCTGTTAGCTGGAAGCCACTCGAGTTCACACCCAGGTTCCTCCCCCTGCTGGGTTTGAAACAATATTGATTTGACGCGACTCTTAATAACAGATAGAGAAGAACTTAGGTCAGAGTATTTACCGAAGCTAGGGATAAAAAAAAAAACAAGTATTTTATTTACAGCATTTAAGATCAAACAATATTGTATTTCATTTACAACCCTTCTCAAATCTAAAAGGGTGACGCGCGGACATCTCACATTATGACGCGCGGCGCGCACGTATGTCCCTAGCGCAAGATTTGCCAAACCAGTACAGCCCACACGCGTACACGCGTGGGCCATATCGGTTCACCAAATGGCGGACGCACGCGCACGCTCGGCATAGCGTGAGGCCGCTCTATGAATTGTCTTTTTCATAATGTTTTAAGCATCAAAATTAAATTTATTAA
>JH152823.1:349553-369238 GCA_000226015.1 Mnemiopsis leidyi | reverse complement strand
GTTATATTAGTGAAGACTACAACATTTCTTATTTCCGTTAATCTTGTGTTATCTCAAACTTTTTGAGTGACGTAGAATTTTATCGATATATACGTAACATTTACGTGTACATTTTCAGAATGATTATGAACATGTCTGTTCGAAATTATTTCGAGTAAAAAAGTTTCCTAAAAGATCGCATTTCTTAGTCATACAGAGAAAAGTAACATTCAAATCAGAACTGTTATGAGACTAAATAACTATCCGCTGCTACTACAAATATGATTTTGTGTTACGTTAAGTTTATCTTTAATGTGTTTTGGTTTAGAAGATATTTACACTTAATATCTTCTTCAGGTTATGAAGATTACCTTGTGTTAACAACAAAAAGGAGTTTCAATTGGTTTGGAAGCTTGGCACGCGCGCAACAGGAAACCAAACCTATAATACTCTGAAGCCGGCTCGCTTCGCTCGCTGAAATTTGTCCGTCGAGTCACAATTACAACCAAATCAAATTTGTGTAGGATTTGAAGCAGCATACTCTCATTGTACATTAATTTAAGATACTACACTAGGATGTGAGTATTCAGCTCAGTGGCGCAATCAATATAAAGCAATGAAAGGCATTAGTTTTGTTAACTTAGTTGGAACATATGGTATCAGACTATCGACTGACTAAGGTAGGGTTAAGAAAATCTTGACGCTAGCAACGATCCCCTTTCCATAGTTCTACTCAATAAATGTATTTAATTTGTAGTGTTGAATGTAGGGTAAGCCCTGGGGCGCCAAACCATCTAAAAGTATGGGACAATTTTGCAAGATTGACTGCGAAACTAGCAAAATTGCGTGTTTGGTTTAATAACTTCGCTATTTGTTTAGATTTTTGAAACATATTTTCACAAATAGATCCAAGTTAGCTCTTACACCGGGGAGCGGGGGCGCCACTTAGGGTCGCCTTTTTACTGCTACAACACCACTGATTCGGCTACTTTGGAGCAGCTAGATCATGTGAAGTGTTTCACTGTGCCGCCCCCCCCCACTAGCGGGGTTAGCGGGGGTGGTCCTTAAGCCACTGCCCTCAATCCTTAATATTTGAGACCAATTACCATGCTCTGCTGCAGGGTTCCAAAGCTGAACGCAATACTCAAGATGTGGCCTCATCAGAGCTTTATAAACTCTAAGCATTAATGATCTTTCTCTACAAAAAGTTTTGTAGAAAATTCACATGAATCAAAAAACTTTTGAAAAATTGGTGGCGGACATGGGCCACCATACATGTCATGTGTAATAAAAACTAACTGGAAGATATTTTCTATAATAATTTCTTTTTGGCATGACTTGAGTTCCTTGAAGCGAGTGTCCTGATCTGAGGTGTGCCAGTAGAGCAGCATCTTTTCACGAAGTTGTTTCCTCTCTTCCTTACTGGGCAAGTGTTTACACGTCTTTGAGACATTTTGGCGTGTCAGGGGTTGGTCTTTGATCTCACATTTCTTTAGAACTTTCTTGGCATATTTGTCTGCCTGCTGCAAGGTCATTTCCAGGGATGTTAGAATTCCCTGGAAGAAGACCGGACGGTATGGTCGAGGATGCTATGGATGCTATGGAGGTGGACACATTGCAGCTGAACTTTTCATAAAGGGGTGGACGCTATGGCAGGGCCACCAGATCCTCACAATTTAGTCTAACATTACCGTGGACCCTACAGCGGAGATACGGTGGTTTTGTGTATTTAGCACTGAACAGCTATCTCTTACTTTGTAATTTTGTTCCTCTGTCACGCTTACAGGTTTTAAATACAATAAAGTAGAATCAACCACTTAAAGATATTAAACTTTTCAAAATTTTTAATGAAATTGACAAATTTGCAAAAGGGTGAGATTTCTAACTCTTATCCTTATTGGACTTATCCTTATTGGACTTGAGAAGCTCCAGTTTTGTAATATCGAAGAGAAATTTATAGTTTTTCGTGAGGACCCCTTATTCAATGGAGAATCTTGCTGATACAGCTATAATTACATCTGCAGCTCCACCATTTTCTGTTTCATCCTTGCATTAGTACAATAAATCACTGTGTCCATCTTGCCTTGCTGTTGTTTAGGTGTGAAGTTGCTTTTTGCAGCGCTAGAATCGAAATATTTTCTGGATTACATTAGAAGATTGCATAGTATTTTCAAGTGGTTTATTCTATTAACAACCTCTTCGAGCTCTTCTTAACATCCTTCACAGAATTCCCGCCTTTGCAGGAAAATATTTACCCTAAGTATCATGCTTTATCAACCAGCTACAATTATTGAAGAATGCAATGTAGCGACTTATCGCCGCTATCTGCTTTAAAAAGGCAAAAAGTTATAAGGCAATTCTTCAATATCATTTTTTAAATAAAAAACATACTCATACACATATTTTGGAGGGATGGGTCAAGGCTTGACAAAGCAGGTCATAGTGATTCATGAGAGGGTTTTACAAACTATCTCCCTCTGGTCTTCTGAGACTGATATCTCTACCCAGAGTTCTATCGTATTTAATTTTTATAAATCTATTTTGCCATTTGGTTCTGTAATATTAAGACAAATTATCTTGTAGGGTTGTTAGGGTAAGGGTTATAGGTGGGATGAAGTTAGGGTTATGGCAAATAAAGCAATGGTTACAGACCCTTACTGTAACAGTTAGATCAGATCAATCAGATTTGCGGCGAATAATCTCCCGATATAGTCCTGCAAAATGAGATAATCTAAACGGGATAATTTTGCAGCGATTTGCATTAATCAACTCAGACTATATTACATGAAATATTTATATATCAGCATGACCTGGGGGACATGACAGAAGAACTACAAAGTCAGGGAGACTCTCTTAAGGACAATGGTGAAGTTAACTCCCTGAATAGTCACCATTCAGAACATTCGATCAGTGGGAAAAACTCGAACACAGATGGTCAGTCATTTATATAATAATTGGCAGTAGGTCCTAACTATGGCGCAAAGAATTTCTGACCTGCAGGAAGACATTCTGTTTTAATGAACTCTATTGTGAAACTTCCGTGATTTATGAGAAACGTTGTTTTAGAGAGGGGTCCCAACTTTTTATATCATGTGACAGCGATTGACCAATGAGAAGTAAGGTACAACCAATAGAACCAATAGAAACTCAGCAATGCTATCACGTGATCTAAATGATTTGGACCCTTCCCCAAAAACACGTCTCTCTTTAGTTGACTTAATGACTTGAAAATGCCTAATATTTCTGAACAGGTATGACACATTTTCTTCTCCATTATCATTACTATTTTTGAAATGTCTCTTACAGACGAAAGAGGTGACCACACAGAAAATGCAGACACCAGTTCAGAGCTAACCAGTCCAGCCAGCGATTCTGTCAGAGAGAGAGGTTCTACCATCACCAAGAAAATACCTCTGTCAGAGTATGCTACCTTACAGGTCAGTCATGTAGGCTAAATCATTAAAACTTATGCACTCCCAACTGGGATATCAATTTCATCCCAAACATATCAATTTCATCCCTAAAGACATTCTTAGAATTTTATCGCACCTCCTTCATTTCACTGTGTGAGACCCTTTGTCGGGGGAATTTTCAATGGCGAAATACGCGGTGATATTGCTGATTCATCCGCCTTCATATCGTTAAAATCGTTAGATGCAAGATTTTGGCCGTTCAAAAGTGTTTGTAATTTTACCTGTCCGGAGTCTCTGCTATACACTAGACCCATCTTTTCTTTCCGTTGATATCAATCAAAATAAAAAATGCACTTGATAAATTTATACCGCCAAACGATTGCAGGGTATTCTAGCACACCAAGTTGATGAAGGAGCCCCCTGTTTGAAGTGCGGACCTGATGTTTGTTCCGGATTGGATCTTCACTTTTGGAAGTGAGTTCTATTTCATCTTTTTATAGTGTATTTTCAACTTTTGTTGATGTTGAGATAAAAAACTGACACGAATATTACATTCAAATTGTTTGTTTGTTGTTGGTTCAGTTTAGATGACTCATAATATCTTCCCAAATTTCAAATGTTAATTGTCGTATATCTTAACATCTGAGTTACGCAAATCTTATGACAATCTTGTTGCTGTTCCGTGATTTGACTAATACTCTGACAACCTTCTTTGGGTCTGGGCAGGCAACCAAAGTCAGTGATCTGTTCTTAACACGTATTTTCGCGCTGTACTCTATACGCAAGATGTAGTTAGTATTACGTATTACGTATACTGCAGTATACCGTGTAGTCCAACAATACCATGAGGAAGTAGCAGGTGTTTAATGCGTGACCGGCACCCACAAAACCTACCCTAATGGTATACAATGATATCGGGGAAAATTACCTGAATTTTGTGTAAGCACGTGGAGAGTTTGGAGGGAGGGAGGTGTAGCAGTTCAGGAACTTGTAGGATAAATAATAAAATTACTGTATATCATAAGTGTTATATTGACAAAGTATTATAACTATAAGTGATATATTGACAATGTATTTTGGTGAAAATAAGTTATTGTAATATAAGTCAGATCGACCTATAGGAGGGAAATTTATTCTAGCTTACTTTTCAATAGATGCGGGTAGATTAAAGTTGCAACTTCATTTTTGGAGATACGTTTTTGATAAGATTTATTAGTTAGATTTCTCCCTGGACGATTTTTAAACATGATTTTGAAATTGTCCCTGCACACTGCACAGCGTGCAAGACAGAATAATATGTATAAAATCGTGTAAGTCCCAATGTGCAAGCATGTTATTTAAACGTGATGTAAGCGAGTCCATATACAGACAGTATCACATATTATGTTACCGTATACTGCTATTTTTATCTCCCCCAGCTAATCAAATGATAAAAGTGCATTAAGAGATACAGTTGGCGAAAAACAAAACATCGACATGCAAGGATTGAGTGTTAAATCCAGTAAATCCAAGCTAACCCAACATGGCTGAAAAGTGGTTCTTCTATTCTTGTAACACCAGGGTCACGTGACTTGAGACAAACACGTGTGTGAAGTTGAGAAAGTGTGAAGAGTGTGACAGTTAGCAGTGTGAAGACTTATCTTTCTAGGAAACAAATAGAACTACATTCACCTTACTGTCTCTAACATTCTTACACTTGTTCTTCGCTGTTACCGATTCTTAATCGTATGTCTCGGTTTTGTTACCTGCTCTAGATTTGTTACCTAGGAAATTTTAGTTGCTATGGAAACACAAATATTAAATAATTACTTCGTGAAAAACCAAATCCAAAATAAGGAAAACAAACCCTCCAATGTCCTCCATCACCAACTTTTGTACCCTTAGCGGTAACTTTTGTCAAATATTCTTCCGATGTCAATCTCAATGTTAATGATTTATTAAACCTCGTCCCAGGAAAGTATGTAAGAACTGCGGTTGTCCGCGAGGTTCACACAAAATACAGCGGGTGATTGAGGAGAAGAAGGAAGTTCCACGTTCTATACTTCTCCAAACAGCTGACGAGGACGAGGAGGACTACAAGGAACTTGAGGTGACGTCATAGTTTAGTTGTGACGTCATAGTTTAGTTGTGACGTCATAGTTTAGTTGTGACGTCATAGTTTAGTTTTGACGTCATAGTTTAGTTGTGACGTCATAGTTTTCTAGTTGTTGGACACGTCCCTCATTCCATGAGTAGATTCCAACATCCAACAATCTCTCTGTTAGTAGGTTCTTGTACAACGCAGACACCTGCTGCCTCCAACAAATTTAGTACATTACGTACTTACGTACTCATAGAAAGCTATACAATTTAGTTTATTGTATTCAGTGCTAAGAACGGAAAGTGGAAGCATTGTCCCAATTTCCGCTTCAGTGTACCAGCCTTCCTCTAGTGCGGTACTACAGTAGTTATAACTCAGTTGAGAAGTGCAGACAGTTCCTTTATTGTTCTACCGGCTACTCTCAACAATTCATCCTCACTAAAATCTTAAAATAGACAATAAAAAGTTAACATCCTAAAATTAATTACATGTGTGCAGATCTGTTTAACGGTAATGACAGAACAAGAAATTATTTGGACTTAATTTCTTTTATACAACAACAAATAAGGTAAAATGTTTAATATTTTACTAAGGTAAACATTTTCAGATAGCAGCACCGCCCTCGAGAACTACGATAAACAGAAAATCAGACAAACAGGACTACAACAAGTACAACGAGGAATACATCGCCAAACTAAGAGAGGTAAGAAGGTGGTAGTTTGTCTTGACATCCGTAACTAAGTGTAACTAAGTGTAAATAAGTGTAATTAAGTGTAACTAAGTGTAACTAAGTGTAACTAAAGGTAACTAAGTGTGAATAAGTCATAGTTCAACTGACGGTAACTTAAAGTAACTAAGTAATACCGGACGAGAATATGCGATGATACACCATTCGGGATTAAACACCGTTCGGGATTGAGCACCTCTTTTATCCCAAGTCCACTTTCACTTCTACAATAATTTTCTGTAATAATACACAAAAATTTCTCACAAAGTTGAAATGTTTGCAAACATTGGCAAGCATTAGCTGGACATGTCACTTATCTCGTTAGTTCTCGTGTCAGGGACGACTCGATTGTATATCGGTATAATAATGATAATTTGGGTAATGTATTGGAGTAATGTAAGAGGGAAATCGAGAAATCGGCTAATATAACGGTAATAACCGTTAAATTTTTTTGAATCTCCCGGTTTCTTGGCTTTAACTAAGCATGGCTAACTGTTAGTAAGATCGATTTGTCTCCTGACTCCTGTAAAGCCGGGGAAAGCCGAAAAGATCATAAAAGCCGAAAAGAATCATAAAACTTCAATGAATCCAAGTGTTAGCAAGCTTAAATGAATGTAGCTCACTGTAACTTATTGTGTAACTAAGTGTAACTATGTGTAACTAAGTGTAACTATGTGTAACTAAGTGTAACTATGTGTAACTAAATGTAACTGAGCGTAACTAAATTTAACTGAGGGTAACTGATTGTTCCTCCTTCCAGTTCTACAAAAGTAAAACCGCCACACTAAATCTTCCTGAAGACAAGAAACTCTCGGAAGAGCAACTTCTCATCCTACAAGAGTACATAAACCAGACCCAGGTACAGGATAGTGGTAAACTTTCTACGTTATCAGTCGCATCCGGCCAAAAACGTGGCGTTTTTATTTTAGTGTTTAATTCGGAAACCGTGAAATTTTACATAAGTTTAAGCCGGCCTTACTTTTGTTTCAGGTCAAGTTAAAATGATGAATTTTTGGGGTTATAAAGTTTGTTTCAGGTCAAAGTTAAACATGATGAATTTTTGGGGTTATAAAGTGATAATGACATCATCACGATATCTCCTGATGTTGTGTTTTTCATGTTCTATAGGACTTCCTGATGTCAAATAACCAATCTGACCTCCTCAGGGTCAAGAGGTTGTCTCCCCTGAAGTGTTACAGAACCATCTTCATCTACTGACCAGAAGTTCAGCGGGAAGTGCTGATCATCTTGACGTGAGGTAAATTCTCGGATTTGTTTAGAACTAAATTTTCATATTTTCTTTTTTTAATCATAATCTCATTTCTTGGTCCTGCACTTATATCGTCAAGTTGCACGTTTTGTTTTGCACTCCAAACAGAAGAGAATATTATAATGTCATATTTCAAAATCAAGAAGATTAAAACACCAAGATTTACCTAGAATATTGAAGACTAAAAAACCATCCCAAACCTTTTTTTCACCATGACGAAGATCTGTAAAAACTTTCTTTCTAACTATGTAGTGTCTCGCTAAAGATGGCGCTCGTAAACGAAGAGTTAAAGTCCAAGTTAGGTAGAAAGAAATTCTCCAGACTTGAAAGTCGGAGACAAAGTCCAGTAAAAGACAGGGTGCCAACACCAGGGCCATATACTTTGTACTTCGAGTGAGAGCAGCTACTTGGCTGGATACTATTGTGCTTGTCGGACAAGAGAAAGAATTTCTTTTGCTAACAGAAAATAATTTCGCTAATATAGGACACCACTGTCCTTTTGCTAACAGAAAATAATTTCGCTAATATTCAACACCACTGTCCTTTTGCTAACAGAAAATAATTTCGCTAATATTGGACACCACTTTCCTTTTGATAACAGAACATTACAACACCATTTTCATAATATTAGACACCACTAGTACTTTGCTAACAGAGCATCACTTTGCGTAAATAGCTTCACTTTATGATAAAAGTTGCATTGTTTTATAAAAAGTAATGGAAGAGGAAATGCGAATTGAAATATTTACTTCGTATGGAACCTGGACCTAGGCTCGATGCGATGGAGCGCCGAGGGTCCATTTTTGTTTCAGCAGGTGTTTGGTATCTAGTTACATTGCCATTATTAAACACAGCAACTGTAGCTACCTACATAACACAGTGTAACTTGACATACTTTCCCACAGTAGAACGTTGCAACTAAACATATTATACATTCCTCCATTCTCACTTACTTACACATTATATTTTATTTTAATTCTGCAACAAGCACGTGTGTAATTTATAGTTTTAGGAGATTAAATCATCCTTAATCCCCTACGGTTTTTTTGAACTGAAACAGCCAGCATCTCTATCGTTAAGTAACTGCAGTTAATTATTTATCAATCACAGTTATTGACAGCTATTTGAGGGATCTTGTAAAGTTATAGACTACTGAAGTAAATTTAAGCGCCGCAGAAGTTTTATACTTTTATTGCTTGCTAAATCGCTTAGAGAATAATAATTAAAATGTGGAAATCGGAAATGGTTTTTCAAACTGAAGGCAGCAGGGTTGTTATCAGCAATGGACGTCATGAAAATAAAAGTTACCTGATTTCCAAGAAATCTTAAAAATACGTTACATTTCAGCGACAACAGCGATCTTAGGAGGTCTCTTAGTTCGAACAGTGTAAACTCCGACAGCTCTGATCTTCCACTTCACTTTCTCCAAGCTTTACAACTTGTCCAACTTAACAAAAGTGAGTTTTGTTCTTTAGCATATTTCAAATTCC
This sequence comes from Mnemiopsis leidyi, assembly GCA_000226015.1. Lineage (NCBI taxonomy): Eukaryota > Metazoa > Ctenophora > Tentaculata > Lobata > Bolinopsidae > Mnemiopsis > Mnemiopsis leidyi. Next base: position 360,279 of record JH152823.1, on the reverse strand, counting down.
TCCCGCCAGTTATTTGAATATTCGTAGAAAACATTGCATGGGTAACCGTGAAATCAATTGCAAATATAGAATATCATCTTATATTATATACAATATCATCTTATTATGCGACAATATAAAACCAACTCAGAGGGTCAATGTATCAATTTAAGAATATTTACTACTTCAATTTTAAGATTTATGCATGATAAATATGATTACTATATGACATTTGGGGGTGCCGCGCTAAAAGAGCAAGGCTCTTCCAGGCTGCATTCTGCAGCACGTAAGTTGGTCTCACATACATCAATAATTAATTATTAAAAGTTTAATCGCACAATTGAGTGCTGCTACTTATAGTTCAATTCAATAAAATTCCACTATTCTACTGTAACTCTTCTCCTCATCATAACCTCCGCAGATCTCGTTGGAGAGAACGCGGAGCCCGGACACGAGATCTTACCGGACCCGGCACAGAACGCTGCGATGCCCCGACAAAACGCCCCGACACGACACACGCCGACCACAGAAGATCGCTCATACGACTCTCAGGTAGACATCTGAATCCCAGGAACGGACTTCCTGATATGATTAGACTAGAACATCCATACTGAATTACTGAACACTAAAACACCTTCAGTACTGAACACTTTTAGTATTAATCAAATTTCTTAGTTATAAAAGACGATTGCCAGTAGATGAAGTTTTTAATTGATGTTGAACTAACTACAAAAGATAGTGACCACAAAACTAAACTGAAAAATCTCACACACTAGTCGGAGACGGACTCACGAACAGACTCACAAACACACAGTTCTTACACTGACACGGACAGCAGAAGTAGATCAGACTACTCCACAACTGAGGACTACACTTACTCTAAAGAACTCAGCACAGTCAGTGACTATTGTCACTAGTATTAGTCTTAAGATATAAATATATCTCGGGTTTAAGGATTTAACATCTGGATTTTACATGGACAAGCATTGTGGTCGTTGTCATTTAGACGTTTCTTATTGCAATTAAAGCAAATCGGTTTTGCTTATCAATCGGCGGTATGCTTGTAATTTTGTCGTTAAACCAGCTTATATAACACTGCCTCAGAGAGAGTAATATTGCTGCCTCAGAGAGAGTAATACTGATTTGACAAACCCAGGTAAACGAAGAAGAGGAAGCAACCCGGAACAGCAGCAACAAAAACGGGAGAAGAAATGAAAACAGCACAATAGAAATGATAGATCGACTAACTGATGTGTCCAGAATCAACAACACTGAAACTGTTATGTAAGTTTTTAACACACCTTTACGCTGTAGTTCAAATATTTTCAGTAATAATATAGATAGAAACTGTTATGTGAGTTAAATATTGTCAGTATTCAGTAATAATATAGATGAAACTGTTATGTAAGTTTTTCACACACCTTTACGCTGTAGTTCAAATATTGTCAGTAATAATATAGATGGAAACTCTAATGTAAGTTAAATATTGTCAGTATTCAGTAATGATATAGATAGAAACTGTTATGTAAGTTTTCCACACACACACCTTTACGCTGTACTTTAAATATTGTCAGTAATGATATAGATAGAAACTGTTATGTGAGTTTTCAGCACACACACACATTCTTTTACGCTGTACTTTAAATATTTTCATTTGTCAGTAATAATATAGATAGAAAAGTTGAAAGTAAGTTCAACTAACTCGATACATGCTTAAAGCTTACTATCCATGTTGGTTTGATAAGGTAGACTGATACGGTCTAGCATCAGAATGTCTTTAGATTCTTAGTTTAGTGTCCTTTGTAGCTCGGGGATTAAACAGGTTTTCCTGGTATTCTTGTTTATCCTTCAGTGCTAAAACTGATATGATTTTAAAACCCGTCCCTTATCCTGTATTTGCTTCAAAAGTAAGAGGTTGAACTGCGGATTTTATTGGAGGAAACGCCGGTTAAACCGCAAGGAACCCCGGAGAACCATCGACTTTTGAAATCCCAGCACAAATTCGCAGGCGTGAAACAGGCCTATTAGATCTGAATTTGCTAATTTCATCGTAGTAGCACTTAGGTCTTAGCAGATGAGATTTAACAAGAACAGGCGGGATTTAGAATGCGATAGCAAATTTCTTTTTTTTTATTCTGACATAAAATATTTTCGGATATTTTGACGCTATAAATTAAAGCACACAATTTTGTCGACGAAAAAAAAAACTTAGTAAAGGTATCAAAACTAAATATTTACATGCTTAGTAAGGAAGTCAGATAAAGATAATTACCTATCGTCAGAAGGGCTACATGTCATTTTCCTTTTCGACTTGTTATTGGTAAACCACTGTCATTACAAATGCAAATGCCGTATTTATTAAATTTTTACACCTTTAAAAAATCTGATAATCAAATCAATTCGTGGGAAATAATAAAAAATAATAAATGAAAAATAAAAATTCTACACTCTGCCGGCGTTCAACTTCATGCTAACTTTTCTTGATTTCTTAATACTTAAGTTCCTATTTTCAAATTGCGTTCTCACATACAACGTTTTCTTCTTGTCCTTGTTGCAGTTTGTTTCGGTAAACGGACTGTACCGCGACACGGACTGTACCGCGACACGGACTGTACCGCGACAGATGTTGTCAGGTAGCTTTGTCGCGGTACAGTCCGCTCAACAGACACTACCGCGACAGGGACTGAACCGCGACAGTTCTACCCTTTATACCCTTTACCCGCGACACTAAATAGATAACATTAGGTGATCGAAACATCCTTGCATGAACATTATTTTTACACCTATGAGTATGACACTGCATTATGTGAGCTAAATTAACTTAATTAATTTCACTTCTACTAAGTCCAATTTCAACTTAATTATTCTTTATTAAATTTCAGTTGAACTTTATGTTGATTTATGCAGGTTTCGTCGACACATCTCCAGTAGGTTTTCTCGTCCCTCTTCTTGTCCAAGCGGTACCGGTAGTCATCGTGAAGGACGTTTCTGAACATATGTTCACGTGACCACCACTGACACTACTCATGAGTACATACTAGAGCGGCAGAGCTCACGTCACAGTGACTATAAACGTGTTCTCGTTTTTCCAATGAGTGAACATGAGAACATAACAGGGTCACGATGACTCACAGCATGCTTGCACACTTTATGCGGTCATGCGATCCCTCAGTTAAGCAATACGGGCTCACGGTATGAGTCACAAGAAAAGCTCCCTTACTCAGTGAATCAATATTTCGCAGAAATCAACCATTCAATCACCTTTATTAAATACAAGTACCAATCAGCAGTGAAATTAATGCTGCTGACTTTAAATCTAATGAGAATTGAAATAGGAAAAATTTGTCGCGGTACAGTCCGCTCAACAGACACTACCGCGACAGGGACTGAACCGCGACAAGCCTAACTATTGTCGCTCAAAACCTGTCGCGGTACAGTCCGTGTCGCGGTACAGTCCGTGAATCGTTTGTTTCCTACTTTAACCTGGCCACAGCTGCAGAGAGACCTTACTGAACTCTCTAAACATCCTCCAAAGATCTTCAAGAAACACCCTGTTATCACGAGCAGTATAACCGGAACAAGAACACACACCAATATCAAGTTTCCAACTGCACTGAGCTGACAGTCACAGAATGCTTGGATCGGCCTTCCGCGAAGGCTTTCTTCTTTATCTGCAGCCCTGGGATAATCGTAATAGTCATCATCGTCAATTCCGTCATGAGGGCGATGTCCACATCTGCAGTCGCGGAAGAACGAACTCTCACAATAAACGTCAGGGAGAGGGGCAGCTCCAGTAGGCAGTATTTCCTTCACATGTTATATTCGCGTTTCCAACTAACTTCAAATCGCCATCTTGGACAGGTTCTTTTGGGTCTACCGAATATACACATTTGTAATGGGGTCGGAAACAGAACTTCCTTTTGGTAAGTATTTTGTAAAGAGTGGGATTGTTAACATGGTATTCCGTTTCATAATCCACTTCACAATAATCATGGTTCCAACAAGCCAAGACGTCCGTTGTTTCACCAGCAACAATTTTCTGTCCAAACAGAAAACATAGAGCGGACAAATAAAGCATGGTCTGTGAGATCATGATCTGAAATGGTATAATCATGTAGAATAGCCCATGCCATAATTACAGACACAACTGTGGAAAACTTTCCTGGTCTTATCTCGCAGTAGTGACTAGTGGTCTCTAAGCGTTCGGCCTCTCTAGAAGAAAGAAAAGTTACCAGCCATCTAGTCTCAAGACAAGCGAAGATTTAGAATATTAGAAAATTTTAAAAATTGAGAAACGTTCAATCTTAGCTGAAAGAAATGTTAGAATCTACAACATTTTCTGTCATTTTCTTACGAAGTGCGAGTGGATCAGGTGATCTAATGAAAGTTGGAGTTGGTTAAAGAACAAATGAGTAAGAGAGGTATCAAATTTACAAAATGTTCATACAAACACACGATGAAAAAATTCTGACTCCTCCCCAAAAATTCTGACGTCCATTATCATCTCAATTGTTTTAGTCGCGCATAAGAAAGGTATCAAATTTTCAAGCGAGAAAGGGGGATACCGATAGGGTCGACGTCGGTGCTTCTTCTTCTTCTTCTCCTTACTCTTCTTGTCCGAGGTATTAGAGGTGGCAGGGTGGCTGAACAGAGGGGGCCAGGGGGGGCCCTGGCCCCTCCATAAATTTGGAATGGGGGGGGGCATGGTATCATTTGGCCCCCACCCAAAATTTCAACAACTTCTATTAGGAAATTGCTCCTAAGCTATCTGACATATGCCAAATTTTCGAAATTTGGCATATGTCTGCGGCGGGCTGAATAGACTCTTTTCACTAGTGTTTTGTCAAATAATCCTCACACATCCTTATGTATTCTACTTACAAGTTTACAGTTTAAGAGATATCTGCTTTTTCGAATTGGTATAAAAATTATTTAAGCTTCCTTTGGGATTTTTTTCTTACAGTGCAGACACTAGAGAATTACGCTAGAATTGTGATTTTAAAAGAACGGAGGGGCCAGGGTGCCATGGCCCTCTCAAATATTTGAATTGAGGGGTTAATGTATCATTTGCCACTTCCCTCCAAAATTTCAACACCTTCTATTTGGAAATTTCTTCTAATCTATCTGACATTTATCAAATTTTTGAAATTTAGAGAATAGCAAAATAGACTAATTTTACAAGTCCTTTGGCAAGTATATTGCACCGATTGTAATGGTGTAAAATGGTGTCGTATTATCACTGTTGCTTTGTCAAATTAATTCTTGAATCATACCTACCTTATAATTTGAAGAATTTGCCAGGGTCGAGATCTTTCAATGAAAACTAACATATTTCATCGCAGTGCTAGAGGTTCTTTATACGACTTAAGCTGAAATTTTTAATACCCACTACCCAGCACAGTGTCACTGATAAGATGGCACTTTCAAAAATCTCATAACAACCAAGCCGTATTATGGAAATGGTTAAAATTCAATATCAAATGCACAATTTCTCAAAAAAATTCGGCTGCGGCGGGCTGATTAGACTTTTACTGTCTAGAGCATCAAGAGGAAAACATCTCTTTATGCAGACTTCATATTTTCGGGTAAAATAAACGTTAAAATTAGGCACATGCGAGCGAGGTGGCGCGAAACGCCACCGAGTGAGCATTATGGGCGAGTTTTCAAATGAAAAGCCCCCCCCCCCGTTTTGAGCATGTTCCTCCACCCTCAGAGGTGGCAGCCACCAGCCGATCACTTACACATCTCAAATTAGGAATCTGAGCTACTCTTACGGTTTGAAAACCATTTTTCGATTATTTTTGTACGGCAGCGCCCACCCTCCTTATTCGCTTCGAATGAGGGTCGGACAAAGTCAGACAAGATTATTTCTACAGGTCATTTCAAACTCTCGCTTACACTGCACTAGTCACTAACCGTTTACAACTCAAAATTGTGGATCTAATAGGCCAGAGACGGTTAAGGCTGCGACCTTCAATCACGGTTCCCCTTCGATCAGGAGATTCGTTGATGCAACTGGATCATTAGCAGAACGCCAACGAAGCTCAATACGTGCTACCGGCTTGAAAGAGACTCGAACCGCGGACCTCAGGATTAAAATTTCAGTGCTCTCCCATCTGAGCTATCAGGCCACACGTCGGTACTCAATCTCCTCTTGTTACCACAGCTCACGTCACGTGAACTAGATTGCATTAATATCTCAAATAATGAATAATCTGTCATGATAAAGATTGCTACTGTAAAATGATTAACAGTTCCTTTTTAATACCTCTTAGCCAGGGATCGACCGGGATCCCGGTGAAATCCCGGTCCCGGCCAAAATCAGCCTTTTTTGGAATCCCGGTCCCTGTAAAAATCGTGAAATTTACCGGGATTTCGACCGGGATTATGTATTGAATTTCAAAGTTTGTTTAAAAGTTTTACTGAATTTTGAAATTTGCATTGAAGATATCTGGAGGTAAGATACATCAAAATTATTTAAATGAGATGAAAGTTGATTGAAAAAACTTAATAAAGTATTAAACTGTGACTCAATGTTGGGAATATCTAACTTCAATAGATTGTATTTTATAAAGAAACCACACTGGTGTGTTTAAAATTTAGAACACAACCATGGACACAGTCAGTCGTCGTTATCATCTGAGCCCTCACTGAATTCTATTTCACTGTCCTCGTCTTCGGAATCTGCTATGAGTTTTTTATTTATCTTTTTTAAATTTATGACTATTCGACATGATTTTTTATTTATAAGGATGTCATCTCCCAGTTCCTCATCTGGGGTTTCTCTCCAGGCTATTGGGTGAACACAAATCTGTAGGTGGAGATTCTAGATTGCTAATTAAACTTAAGTTCAGTGCTCTTAAATTGTATTTCAAAGACAAATTCATCTTCATTATCTCTGGTTTGAGCTCCACTCTGTTGTCATTTTTTGCACCTTGAACGCATGTTAGCATTGTTGGTGTTCACTGGCCACAGAAGATGTAGGTGGGCCGAGGTTAACTCTGACATGTTTACTGAAGTTTGGATACAGTTTGTGGAATCTCTGCCAAAAGGGTTCACCCTCTGCGGCTAACGTTTTTCTTTCATAAATATTGCTATCTCTTCGCTTATCACGTTATTAGGAGAATCTGGTCTATCTAAGGTCCCCTGAAGAAGGTAATTCCAGGCGAGGTCATCTTCATTGTCCACACATGCACATCTGTGAAGTTTCCTGGTCCGCCATCATCAGCGCTTATCCCTGCTGATCTCCCCTGATTACGCCTCTTCTCGAGTTTTGAGATAAAAGTTTCTTAGCTGCATACGCTTAATCTCAACTGTAGAAACATGTACAATTTGTATCTTGATTTTTGAATCTAACAGTGTTGCGAATGTGTAACTACTGTTTATCTTGATGTTCATTTTTCATCAAAGTACTTCAAATTTTTGTCTATCACAGCCCGCTGAAAGCTCGGGCTAGCTACCATGTATACTAGTCTTGTTCTTAAGAAAACTTTAACTACCTGCTCAATATTCAATCTAACTAATTCAACTCATGTTATTACTGAGGTACGAAGTTGTCTTAATTTAAAAATTGAATAAGTACATGATGTCGATTAAATTTTTGAGTTTGATATCATTCAATAACGGCTAATCGGTTTTTGCATATTTCTAAAGTTGTTCATATAAAGTATGATTAAAGTTTTTTTGAAATTTAATATCAAAATTCAAAAAATTTTCTTTTAGACAAAAATTATTCAGCCCCGGTCCCGGTTACAATCCCGGTCCCGGTTGCAATCCCGGTCCCAGTTACAGTCCCGGTCCCGGCTACAGTCCCGGTCCCGGCAAAATCCCGGTCCCGGCCATTTTTGCCAATCCCGATCCCGGTCCCGGTCCCGGTCCCGACTGAAAAAGCGATCCCGGTCGATCCTTGCTCTTAGCTACTATACCCCGAGACACCAGTAAATATACATTGTACAAGTATTATAAAAGTACAATACAAATACAATACAAGTACAATACAAGTACAATTCAAGTACAATACAAGTACAATACAAGTACAATACAAGTACAATACAAGTACAATACAAGTACAATATCAGTACAATACAAGTACGCTTTAACAATACAAGTACGATTAACGTACAAAATACGTATAATACCAGTACAATACACGTACAATACACGTACAATACAAGTACAATGGCTCAGTGGCTCAGTCGATTAAATCGTCTGTCTGTTAATCAAAAGGTTAGCAGCTCGATTCCCAGCTATGGCACTGCCGGCACTGGCCATGGGGTGAGCATCGTTGATGCTCAGCTAAGGATTCCGTTGGATCTATGCAGTCCCACGGTCCACTCAGCCAAATGCTCAAGAAATCGGGTGTGAGGGTTAAATGAGTAGCTGCCCATTGCAGCGAAGTCTCGGGCGATTAAAGTATGGTACACACTACCTTAACCGTCACTGGCGTGTATGTATGATTGTACATTCGGCCTCCTATAATTGGCCGTTACACTTGTGTAACATGTGGCTGTTGGAGTGTCCGAATTAAAATAAGTATGAGATAAACAATACAAGTACAAAACACGTACAATACAAGCTCAAAACACGTACATAACAGCCACAAAATATAATCAATACAATATCAGTCTACAAATATGAGCCGATTACCTTTGTTAGCGAAAGGTAGAGACGTGTGGTATACAAAACAAGCTATTGACGTCATGCCTGTTTTCAAGTCATTCACGAAGAAAATCGCCTATAATCATGATAATTATCATTTCTATGGAGTGATATTAAGCAGTATTGCCTCCTTCGCCTCTTTGTATTTGTGAGAATGCGGCGTTCCTTCTCGTCTTTTGTTTCTATACTTTGCGTTGTGGACAAACTTTATCCGGTTGCCCTATTCTACGGTTTTTGAATGATCGAAATTTTTACTTCACTTTTCAGAATATAGAAGGCAAATTTTGCCCAAGTTTTATTTTCATTGCGTCATCATGTTTGCTTTTCGTAGCTGAGAATAGCAACCTGATTTGTCGACGTAGCATGATCATATCTCAAGATATTTTTATCAAATTTTTGTTTTATGTCGATAAAACTATTCTCTTGAGAGCTGGCTGCGTGACTTTGACTAAAATTTCTGATCTCTGAAAAATTGTTCCATAAAATTGAAAAGGCCTAGCCAGCAAAAGCCCGGTATTTTCTTGAAATTGACACGAGCAGTTAAGCCGCCTGCCGCAAAATTCATTAATATAATTAGGATCTGTTGAATTGCACAACTTTCGTCTAGTATACTTTTTTATCAACACTTATTTTAATTCGGTGTATCCAACAACCATGTGGTTACAATGTAACCGGCCAATTACAGGAGCCGAAGGATCATAAGGCCAGAGACGTTTAAGGTAGCACAGTGATTTGATCATGTGATCTCACGTATGGAAGTCCGATGTTCTAAGCTCTGCGCCACTCAGCCTAAGCATTTTTTCCTTGTTATAGTATTAGCTACATTCAGATTAATAATTCAGCCATATCTCGTCACCTGATATACGGCTTGTAAAAAGGGACCGGGCAGTTAAGGGCGGTCTGCCGTGTACACATGCAGTCTGCACCGTGCTTTCAGCTACGCAGTAGTTGTTGTTCCAATTTGGTTTCAGACAAATATCCATTTTACTGATAATAATTTGAGTGCCTAACTGGCTACCTTTTGGAATACACAATTAATATCAAGAATTTAAAGAATGATTAGAATAAATGCTACAAATTAATAAACATAATGACTGCCATAATTAAAACTACTGCATTAAGATATACAGTCATCCCCCGATTAACCGGGCCCTGATTTAACAGGTCCCCCGATTTACCGGGCCTCATTCCTTTCCCCCGTAATTTATTTTATTTCCAAGGCAACTGGTAAATTTTTTGTCAAAACTATGTAATACAGTCGGACTAACACTTTTTACTTATTTAAGATTGTTCTAATGACAAAAAGACGGTATATAGACACATAAGACGGTGTATAGAATTATAAGCAGATAAGGGACAGTTCAGACCCAATTACAGCCTTAAATGGCACTCCCCCGATTTACCGGGTCCCCCGATTTACCGTGCATTTTGGCTTTCCCCCGAAAAGCCCAGTAAATCGGGGTATGACTGTAGTATTGTATTAATATAATATTCTAAACTTAACATGTCTCGCAAAATGAATCCCTACGAAATATTAGGGGTCATTCATAACCGAGCCGTACTTATGGCTCGTACTTAAATCCAGCGAAAATCGAACGATAATCCATTTTTCGTATTCATAATAATGGCTCGCCTCAACTTTTAAGTACGGCTTGCTAAGTCGTGGCTTAAATTGGTGAGCCATTCTTAAGCCGGCTCGATTTGTGGCTTATGATTTAAGTACACGGATTACCTGAGCCGAGCCGTGGATTATCAGATCTGAGCCATGGATTACCATTTTGAGTCGCGGCTTACACGTCGAGTTTGGTATTCATAAAGTGAGGACACGTCCTTATTTTCTGAGCCAAAAAGCTGAGCCCCCGGATCCCGTCCTTTCCTACTGGCTTACTTGTCGTTTTGTTTAATAAGTGCCCTTGTGATTTGAATTCTTGCATAATACTGTCAGAGGTGATTGCCCTTAGGTAGAGGAACATTGATGCCAATTTTTATTGAAATCAGACAAAGTTGAAATTTCGACATTTTTGCAGGCTCGGACAGGAAAAAATCCGATTACGTTTTGTATGATAACTGCCCCTGTGATTGATATTTT
>JH152823.1:222577-234153 GCA_000226015.1 Mnemiopsis leidyi | reverse complement strand
TTTTTTTTTATCGTGCAACGATTTTGTTTTACCCTTTTGAGTTCACTTTTCGAACTTTACATTCATTTTTAATTTTCTGCTAGCGTTTGATCAGTCTGACATTACATTTCTGTAGTAAGACTTCAATTTGTTAATCCTTGTTAATCCTTGTTAATCCTTGTTATGTTAGTGGATCAAATATTAGCGTCCGAAAATTCTTCTTAAGTCATTACTACTTTCAAGCATATCATTAAACACATTTTAAAACTTGTTTTACTGACACGTGTTTTACTGGCACGTGTTTTCATACTATGCCCATAATTATTGTCCCATTCTACTTTCACCTCGGCTGCGTTGCCACTATAGCTGTTCTTGTTTCCCTTAATATCTGAGTTAAGGAGGGCTCAGGGAAGTCTATATTATATTTAATTTTGATGGATAACTTATACTCTTATAACGGACAATTGTATACTTCCTTTATCTAGATTTTTCCTGGTTTAATTTGCCTTGGGACTTCAGTACGTGTTACTTTGATCGGAGGGGACTGTAGAGAAAACAACGCAGCGCCCGGTAAGTATTTACTATAAGTATAGAGCGATCATGCGCATCTAGAATTGCTTTGAAATTGAAAATCGCCAGGCCTGAATTTCGTGAGCGAGTGAAGTCTTTGATATTAAAAACTGTAATTGGTTTTGACATAACTACCTGAATTTAAACAGTGTGGTTCTTCTTGATAACCAAAATATGTGCCAAATGTGCAGGTCACTTCACTGCTCCCTGTGTTTATAGCTCCAGAGTCAGAACATGTCACTTCCACCACAGTTCCGGGGTTTACTGGGAACTGTGTTGTTGTTTTCAGTTTGCTTTCCCACTCTGTCTTCAGTCCCGGGCAATCTGGTTGTACAATGTATACAGTATATCATAATCATATTCATCAGTGTTATATATAATATATACATGGCAGGTATAAAAAAGATACGTTAGAAGCTTATCTAGATCTATGAAGTATATTCACAGCATTCTGAATTTTTGACAAATTCCTTGCTACTATTTTATGTAAGTTATTAACATAGCACTTATAACATTACATTTACAGGTCGCCTATTTTAACGTTAAATATCTCATTGTAAATCACTAGTTATTTCACATTATTAGTCTCTATTTTACATTTTGTCATATAACTCTCATGCAGTCTCATACATCCATATATTCTCAGTCTTATGTATGCCTTATATCACTACTTATAACTAAACAATTTATGTGAGCATGTGTCGCCTTAGATGGTGGGAGTTGGAACTTGGATCCTCCCAAGATCTTGAACTCCATTTTAGCTATAAGGCGATGAATACATTTTTGCTTATCATCATTATTATTAGTTTTAATGTAATTAGTGTTAACAAAAACCTGTCTGTCCAGCTCTGTAATAGTTATAGACGCAGTGTCGTATAATGAGAAGTATATCAGCTCTACGTCCCCGCTCCAGTATTCCCTCCACATGTTGTTACTACACGTGTCAGACAGGAGAACATTGAGAACTTCCACACCATTACAGTGTATCTTTACTCTAATCCCTGCAGTTTTATCTACCGTTACTCTCCATACCTTGTTTACTTCTATAGGCAGGTTAGTGGGGAAGTTAGTCCTGGAGTAGCTGCAACGGTAGAGCCAGTACTGTGGGGAGGAGTAGAAGTCGATCTCTACTCCTCCTGCTACATACACTCCCTGTGTTGTGTAGAAGTACACAGACACTTCATCTCTACTTCCTAGTGTACTGTTAGTCTTTATCTCTAGAGGAGTGTTTTCTAGGTCTAGTGGTATGCCAATACCACGTTGTACTGCTGTCCAGTCACCTGAGGTAGTTGTACTTACAGTTGCAATAGTGTATTTTCATTACTTACTTTCAATTTCTAGTTAATGTTGTCACGTGTCGTAACTCATAATTGTTGTCACGTTTTATTAGTTATTTCCATATCTATTGTATACATGAACTATTAATTAAACTATTATTCAAAGTCGTTATTTTGGTATATTTGTTTCTAAATGAAATATATATGTGCACTGTTTTGAATGCTCGTAGACCAAAGTTAAATTCCACGCGGACCGGGGTATTCAATCAATCTTGATAAGGTCATGTGTTTTAACTCACGGCTGTGTTAATCACCCCTGCAGAAAAGGTCGATTTGAGGTGCCCTTGGAACATAAAGAATTGAAAGCAAACTAAAGAATTTTTCTTGAAAATTGGCGTGCAAACATTTTCAAGGGAAAATCAAAGTGTCTTACAACTTTGAAACCTAACTAAATGAAATTTTTCTCAAATTTTAGTTTGGTAATTGGTTCTTTATGGGGGAAAAAAGATCCAAACCGTTTAATGTAATTATGTTCAGTATCGTTTAGCACCTATTTTTTCGTGCAACAAATCAAACAAAAAGTTTATTTTCCATTTCTAGAATGTTCTGAGTTTGCTCCATATTTGATAAGCATAATTGAATTCTGATGACAACACTATAAGTTTGTCACAATAAACTAAAAAACTTTAGTTCACCAGCCAGATTCGTTGTTTATGACAAATTCACAAGGATTTCTTTGAATAGGCTTGAAATGATAAACTTAGATGTTCGAAAATTGCAGCATGCAGTTTCCAAAAAATAACCAAGAATAGCCAATCCTTTATTCCCAGAAACGTTGTCAGCGACATATTAATAATGAATTTTCTAAAATTTTGGGGGGCTTCTCCCCCCCTCCCAGAATTTAAGATTGGAATGATACGCTTTAGCCGTTCCGAAATTGTAGCCTGTTGCCTGTAGTTTCCAAAAAATCCAGGCCTCAGCCGAGAACATAATAACGAAGATCAGCTGTTCCTTTATTGCCAGATTCGTTTCTTGAGACAAATAAATCATGATTTTCTAAAATTTTCTGGGGCTCCGCCCCTAAAATAGAATTGAAATGATAGACTTAAATTTATCCGTTACATAATTGCAGCCTGCAGTTTCCATTTCCAAATTATCCGGGGCTTCTCTTGAGAACAAAATAACGAAGTAAATCCTTTCCTTTATTGCCAGATTCGTTATCTGACACTAATTAATCGTGATTTTTCTAAAATTTTTTGGGGGCTTCGCCCCCAAAAAGTGAAATGTAAAACAATGACTGGAGGATTAATAGTAAAGTTTCGCCGCTAAAGTAAACTAAAGAAAATTTCTCGGTAACTAAAAAGTTTATCTCAAATGATAATCTGCACCCATGGTGTTAATGACACACGTTTAAGTTGCGAAATTACATGAACAATAGAATGTAAAGGTTTGGTTTTCTAGATGCAATTTGCGAATGCTTTACCTTAGTGCGACAGAATTGACCGGGAGCCCCAATAATATAATAAAGCCATGATCCTAATCAATCACTCGTGATTTTTCAAATTTCTGACAATCCGGCAAAGCTGGGTATTGGATATGCGAGTAAGTACAAGTTATCGTGGATTTGGGTTCGATCAAATTGTAAACATACCTGGAACATCAGGAGCGAATCCTAGTCCGACCAGAAAAACAAATATCAGCTGCAGACCTTCCTTTTTAAACATTTATCATAGCTAAGTAAGCAAGTTGTTACAATTCAAGATATTATGATATCGAATAAAGCAAGATAAGGTGATTGAATCCATAAACACGGTGATTAAATCCGTAAACATGGTGACTGAATCCATAAACATGGTGATTGAATCCATAAAACAGGGTGATTGAATCAATAAACAGGGTGATTGAATCCATAAACAGGGTGATTGAATCCATGAACAGGGTGATTGAATCCATGAACAGGGTGATTGAATCCATAAATAGGGTGATTGAATCCATGAACATGGTGATTAAACCCATAGACAGGGTGATGGGATCACGTGATCCTAACGACAGTAGATATCTCAATAGTTAAAATAGGGCCAGTAGCTCAATTGGCAGAGCACTCATCTAGACAATGCAGAAGTTGTCGGATCATACCCGACTCGGCACGGTGCCGGTCCATGAATTTACTGTATTGACTATCAGTGGAAATCGTGTCCGTCAAGTATCTGCTCCGTACACGTCATGTAGCTTGGTTGATCCTTTGGCCCACCCACAACTTCATAACACACCCGTTAACAATTAGCGCACACCTCTGGGAGTCGAGTTTGCTCAAAATGAGAACCTGAAAAAGGTCCCCTCGCCACTTGAAATCACATTCAATAGATAAATAGAAGTTGCTGTAAGACCACGTGAATCGTGATACAAACATTACAAGAGGACTGTTTCAGAACAGAGTAAACAATTCCGCCAAAATCAAAATTAGAGCGAATATCCATCAAGAACGGCCTGTTCTGAAAAATTTCGCCATATGGAAGATTTGCTCTTACAAGTACAACAAATCTAGTTGACCGTCACAAGCCCAGTGTATGGGCTTTGCCAAGTGAGCCTTTCAACTTGCTTAAAATTAAAATCTACTGCGAAATAGTCAGACTGGTATCTATTCATCAATCAATTAGTATTTGTTGTCCACAAGAACGACCTAACAGCAAGTTTAACTTCTGTTTTAGAAGTAAATTTGAGACCAGGCCAACCAATCCATCTCCAAAGAAAAATAGGGGTGGCTGTTATTGGTTGGTCCTATAGTTCACGAGAGCTGCCTGCTGATTGGTCTAGACGAATCTAAGTCACGTGCTTACTGATAGAAGAATAGACTCTTGAGTAGTTGAGTAGGATGATTTTCCCTGCATATGAGACTGAGAGAATTCAAATCTGTATTATTTGTGTGAATGCCACATGGCGACCAAAATTCAGCGGAATATTTTATATCCTCTAAAATTATGCGAGGCCGGGGTTTCTTCCTGCTGCAATCAATTCTGGCAACTGCTGAATGATGATAAATGGGTCGTTGAGTAGGCCGGCTACAACTACAAGGGGAAATTTCTTTATTACTATTTTTGAGAATACTGATAAAAATCAGGAGATTTTTCTTGTGTCTAAGGTTTTGCGAGACGCTCGAAATACTTCCCTCCGCCGGTAGCACGGATCACGGGAAGAAATAAAGTTGTAATATTTCTTGCCTTCTTGGCCCCGAATGCCAAAAGTTAAACAGAAAAAGTGTTAGAGGAATTATATAAAAAATTGGCATTATTTACCGGTTTACCCCCTCCTCTCTTGTTTAATCAGATTTAATCATAACTGAACTTCCGCCACAAATCACGTAACCCACACCCTCCCCTCGTTGCAGGAGCATATAATAATTAATAATAAATTTGACAAAATTTAATCTCCAGATGGTGAAACTCTGAAGGACACTTGACGCACACCCGTATGTATCAGGTGTGTATCATGTGTGCACTGTGCATAAGGTATTCATCGTTAGACGTTATTTAATACAAACTTGCCATTTAATCATCAAATGTACCCCATGTTTATGCAGTAATTTAAAGACGTTATTTGGTCATATCTCGGCCATTTTCAATAAATCCAGCTAAATTTTTTGTTGCAAATGCAAGTTTATTGTTTTTGACTGGCCTTGTGGCTTTTAATTTAAGTTTTATTGAGATACGCTTTTTCGTTTAACTGTAAAACTAAATCTGAAAGTTTCGACAAATTTATCTCTTAGAAGGAGGGTTTTTTTACAAAAAAAGAAATCAGATTCAGACGTTTTTTGGTCCACCGTGGCATATACCTTTCTCCAGCATACTTAAATATGTATGATGAATAATCAAGGGTAATGGCGTGATATATGAGAACATTTCACGATTTATAATCGAATTCCACCCCTCAGCTGTATTGTATCCGATATCCTTACATGAAAAAAACTACGATTACAAAGCCAGGCCGGGTTTGAATGGAACCAGGAAATTAAACATTAGTGAAACTGAAATGGTGAGTCTTAGTTCTTGTTGGAGAAATTTCAATTTCAACCTTTCCGTCTTTCGTTTATATCGCTCTTTAAAGTAAACACCATTTATAAATTGCTGAAGTTAAAAACAGTTAACATATTTTCGACAAAATATTATCACCAGTTCATTATTCATCAGGTATATCAATAATTCAGTTCATTTACGTAGGGGGTGCGCGATAATTTTACGTATGATATTAATTTAGCTCATTTGCATCGCCTCCTTGAAAAAACAATAAAAGTGCAACCGTCCCGTGTCTTGCAGTGAACAGTCATTATCAGTCATGAAAATTCTTTAAATTCGAAGTTGTTATGTCTGTCAATATTAAGTAAATTGTATTGTTTAATTGATCGAATTGTGGTCATGGAATTAGTTTGGCAATAATATCAAATGTGGCAAACGATCGCTTGCGCCCCGAACCCGCGCGAAATGGAATTGAGTGATGGCCAAAGGTTAAACTTTAAATCAGTTCCTTAGATAATGTGTCAATGTGATGATGTGAATTGTCCTTTACGGCTAAGATATAATCATGATGATAGCGTTACAGAAATTCTATTTCTTTTCAAGGTGTTCTCTCAAAATGCAAAAGCAAACATTATTCGTGTCTTCGTCCTTAATAGAAACTTCAGAACGATCTTCTGAATAATACAAATTTTGCACATTTAATTATATGTCTATTCAATTATTATTATATGTCTATTCAATCTCAACTCAACTTCGGCATCACAATCGTAAGGAAACCCTTCACTACCAGTAACTACCAGTAACTACCAGTAACTACTGCAGTAAATTATACAAAATTACTAATTGTAGATTTCTTTTAAATTTAAGTAACGTACTGCGATACAGTACATAAAAATTACAAAAAGCTAGATTTCATCCCAGGTAACGTTAGGACTTATAGTTATCACTTAGAACTTACAAGTTCTAAGTTCTAGATAGATATAAGTACTGTAACTTATAAGTAGTAACTTATAAGTAACTTATAAGTAACTTATATAAGTAACCTATAAGTAACTTATAGGTAACTTATAAGTAACTTATAAGTAACTTATAAGTAACCTATAAGTAACTTATAGGTAACTTATAAGTAACTTATTAGTAACTTATAAGTAACTTATAAGTAACTTATAAGTAACTTATAAGTAACTTATAAGTAACTTATAAGTAACTTATAAGTAACTTATAAGTAACTTATTAGTAACTTATAAGTAACTTATAAGTAACTTATAGGTAACTTATTAGTAACTTATAAGTAATGTTAGGACTTATAACTGGCGCTCCCCGAACTGGTGCCCTTAATAACTGTGTGCATGCCAGGATCAGTTGAGCACTTGCAGAACAACAAAATAGCATGTTTCATCTTCATGAGTTCAGTCTTAAACGCTGTGTTCCTAAACAGATAGATTATAGGATTGAAAATAGAGTTCAAGTTAATTCCCATCATCCAGAGTGTCTCAAGGACGTTATACACCGTGTCAGGGATGCCGAAGGGCCACTTGTCCAACACCAAGTAAGCAAAGTAGTAGCAGATGAAGAAGTAGTTGACGGAGTAACACACGACGAAACCCAGGACCACCAGAAGGGTTGTGGTTGTCGCTTCTTGTTCGTTCTGTTTCGCTTTGCTTTTGCTCCGGTGCAGATTGGGTTTCCTCAGAGAGCCGTTTCGTAGTTTGCTGAACGCTCCTCGTGCTCCACCGTTGTCGTCTGATTTTCTTAGAGACGACCTCATGTTGGCACTTTGTTTCTGGGAAATCGTGTTGGTGTTACCATGTTTACTTAATACTTAGTGTTACTGTTACCATGGTTACTTATAATTAGCGTTACCATGGTTACTTAGTGTTACTGTTACCATGGTTACTTATAATTAGCGTTACCATGGTTACTTAGTGTTACTGTTACCATGGTTACTTATAATTAGCGTAACCATGGTTACTTAGTGTTACTGTTACCATGGTTACTTATAATTAGCGTTACCATGGTTACTTAGTGTTAGTGTTACCATGGTTACATAGAGTTAGCGTTACCATGGCTAAGTGTTATCAACGTGACGTGGTGTTACCTTGGTTACATAGTGTTAGTGATGGTGTTTGTTTGGTCCTGAGTACCGATACTGTAAGTTGATCCTAGCTTAGTACAGTGAAACCTCGATTTACCGGGCTTCACGGGGAAAGAGAGAAGACCCGGTAAATCGAGGCACGGTAAATCGAGGAACACGGTAAATCGAGGCACAGTAAATCAAGGGTTTTCTGTAACCTGTCGTTTAGCTAGCAGAGCGGTCATGTGAAGGGGACAGAAAATGAGGAAGACGAAACAGACAGAGTAAGGAATGACTTGAAGGAGAGGATAGTAGTAGATCTCCCTGTCTCCGAATATGTTCGTGTAGTACGTGCACATTCCGACGTTTGGGTTGAACTGGTATCTGGGGGACATTTTTGTATCACGTGGCAGCAACTGGCTAATTAAAAGTTAGACTTAGATACGACCAATCAAAATTTATAAATGCTTTCAGTTTCACGTGACACAAAACATTTGTGACCCCTCCCAAAAATATCGTTCTTGATTAGTAACTGAAATATTTCGGCTCAATATGAGTAACTTTATGTTGTGACTTTAAGTTTAACCTAAATATTGTCGCTTCGAAAATCGTTAACCTAAATATTGTCGCTTCGAAAATCGTTATAGCGGAGTCGTAAGCGGAGTCAAGTTTTTTGTTTTAATTATGACGAATCACACATTTACCTTTGAAGTTTGAAATAAGGGACAAGTGATCTAAGCAGAGAGATAAACCAAACAATCGCCGTCATCATGTATGCTGCCTGAGGAAAGTCGGATAAGTTTTTAACTCTTTAAATGTTGTGGTAACAAACCAATAAATCGTATGAAATCATTTTATATTTTAGATCATTAGTTTATGTTAGGCTAGCTCAGTAAAGCAAAGTTTGTAAGCAGTTACTAAACACAATATACCTATTACCTACACAATATACCTACACAAGCGTGTTTACAATTGACCTGGTTTGTTGATATCTTGTTGTAGTGAAGCGGGACAGCGAGAGCTATATAGCGGTTCAGAGTTATACAGACCACAGAGAGTAGGGACGCAAATAGGGACGTGTTTGATATCACACCTGTAGGAGAAGATCTTGGTTCAATCTATGTACGGTCTTCACAAACGGGAGTTTATAAAACAAAGACATAATACCATGCGTGGGGACTACGGATAACATTAACATCACAGCCCATTATAAATTTGCATCACAGGCGATAACAAATTTGCTGTCTGGTTTACATAAGTACATAGCACTCAGCCACTCAATAAATGTATTTAATTTGTATTGTCGAAATAGATTAAATAGTTAAAAATTTGGTCCCAATATTATGAACTAAATGTAAAAATTTTTGCGAATCTTCTTTAATAACAGTCTCAAAAAAGAAAAAAAAAGAAAAAACAGTCTCAAAAAAGTGCACGTTCAAAATTGTTAATACTGAGACCTTAGTGCCCCTACAATTACAATCTTCGTGCCCCCATATTACCCCCATCGTGCCCCCACATATCCATCGTTCCTTCACATAACCACAATACCACCACGACGCAACATTAGAGCCCAATTTTAATTTCCAGATTAAAGGTCTACTCCTTTATAGAGCTCAGATAGTCAATCTACAAAACGCAATACTTAGGACTATCACGTGTTGTGCTGTGTTAGTTCCAGGCGCCAATTTCTCTGATATGTCTGGTGTCTGGCGGCTGATTTCTGCAGTTAACTAAACCGGCTCTTATTCTGATCAGACTGACGGGGATCAGAAGTCCAACTTCTGACAAAACGCTTCTTAAAGACACTGGAATTATTATTAGCACGCCGCACCTGTTCAGCTACTTGACACACCGAGACAAAGTTGCCCTGGACACTAACTGAGCTAATTGTTTATTGGCCGCTAAACGAATTTATAACAACCGTGTATGACACGTGTGTCCGGGATCAAGATCCACTTTATAATACACCTGGTAGGGCTCCGTTCGAGAACGAGAGCGTCTTGAAAAAGTTCGCATTCAGTACACAACAATGTCATATTATGAATTTGAAAATTGGCTGCATCTAGAATTTATCTCTCGATGATTTAGATTGGACATCAGAATGACGTAATGAACGATTATCATGTTCTTTCATGCTTTTATTGTAATTTGAAAAAAAGTCAGTTTGGTTAAAAAAGCCAAATTAATCAAACCTTTTTTAACCGCCAATATATGTAATCAATCATGAATTCATGAGCCTATTCTTTATGATTCACACATCAAGTCTATTATTTATGATTTAGATGATATCAATAGATAATTAATAATTCTGTCTAAACAAATAATCAATAAGCCGCGGAAAATCCAAACCTGTAATGTCACAGAGAATATCTCCCAGGAAGAAAAGTGAGCTGGAGTTTGACTTTAGTAGGAAGGAAACTGACGAGGGGAGAATGGCAAAGATACCCATAGTCAGATCAGTCATTGCCAGGCTGAGGGAGTAAGACGTAAGGTTAATGAGTAAGAGTTTATGTCATGGTTTGGTTGATGAAAGGTGAATTATTCATTACCTTTGGGCCAGTAACAGTAACACTAGTAACAGTAACAGTAGTATTGCAGTAACAAAGCAGGGTTTAGTTGTGAAGCAGCCAGTATAATGAATTAACATCATGGTCTGATTAATGAATCGCATATTATTCGTTCCCTAGAGGAAGCTCCGGAGCCTGTAACAGTAATAGGATTGTAACAAAACTAACGGTAATATTGTAAGAGATATTGTAATATTGCAAGAGATATTGTAAGAAATATTGTAAGAGATATTGTAAGAGATATTGTAAGAGATATTGTAATATTGTAAGAGATATTGTTAGAGATATTGTAATATTGTAAGAGATATTGTAATATTGTAAGAGATATTGTAAGAGATATTGTAATATTGTAAGAGATATTGTAAGAGATATTGTAAGATATATTGTAAGAGATTATGCCTTAAATAACTGATGATACTCTCGCTCTCTATCGGGCAGTGCAAACGCCCTAACAACGTCGGGGCGTTATATGTGCGGTCCTCAGAGTACGGGAGTATTATTGCCTTACGAAGTATTGAGACAAATCCTACCTCGCTATACTAAAATGTGTGTCAGGGGCCAGGGCGCTCACTAGTCTCTCGTGAAGACTCGATAAAAAAAGAGTACGAGAGTATTATATGATTTGTACTAAGAGTAAGACGAATCCTACCTCGCTATGAAGACAGTGGAAGAGGAAGTCTTGATGCGGGTTATGATGAGCAGCTCTACAAGGTTGACAATGATGACGTAGATGGAGAGGAGAAGGTAGAAGGTAGGAAGTATTACTGCAGTGAAGGTTCCTTGTTCCGCTTCTGTTGTGTTGTTTCCTGACATCTTGGTTACTATTCTATATGATTTGTAGGGTTAGAATGTTAGATCGTGGTTACTATTCTATATGTTTTGTAGGGTTAGATCGTGGTTACTATTCTATATGTTTTGTAGGGTTAGATCGTGGTTACTATTCTATATGTTTTGTTGGGTTAGATCGTGGTTACTATTCTATATGTTTTGTAGGGTTAGATCGTGGTTACTATTCTATATGTTTTGTAGGGTTAGATCGTGGTTACTATTCTATATGTTTTGTAGGGTTAGATCGTGGTTACTATTATATATGTTTTGT
>JH152823.1:183228-198963 GCA_000226015.1 Mnemiopsis leidyi | reverse complement strand
AGTATACAGTTTATGGTTTCTTTGCCAAAACTCAAGAGGATCCACTATGGTGAGAGCTTTTCCTTCATATACTTTGTAACCTCCTCTCTTATCACGTTATTGGGAGAACCAAAGTCATAAGCCACCGTCGCAATGTATCTTAAAGTAAATACTATTTTATCATCGCACAACTGTATAGGACGAAGTTATTTCAATTGAAAAATCAAATAAGTCCATGGTGCTATGATGATATCTCAATTTGAAGTTCCAGTATTGATATCATTCAATTACGGCTAATTGGTTTTCATATGTTTTTTTTCAATGTTGAACACGAAGTTAATTCAAGTTTAATTGAAATTTAAAACCTAAAATTTGAATAAGAATTTACTTTCAGTCGACAAAATTTCAGTCCCGGTTCCGGTTAAAATCCCGGTCCCGGTTGCAATCCCGGTCCCGGTAACAGTCCCGGTCCCGGTTACAGTCCCGGTCCCGGCGAAATCCCGGTCCCGGCCATTTTTACCAATCCCGGTCCCGGTCCCGGCTGAAAAAGCGATCCCGGTCGATCCGATTATCGGCCAATCAATAACGAGCCAATCAATAACAGTGTTGTACGCCGCCGTATTTTAAGAAACTCGGCGGCGTTTTCCCAAAATACGCGGCGGTGGCGGCGTAAACCGGCGTGGAGAGTTCGGAGTTATTCTAAATTTTTGTGCCGCGCCCTGTACAAGATTTGTGATACCATATATATTCGTCAAATCGAAATTCTGGCAATTAATTAGAACGATCTTTAATGTACTTGATAATTATGATGATCGGTGCTCCCCCAAATGAGCTATTGGCCCTTAATTTAGGCTTAATTATTCATCGGCAATTGCAATGAAATTTACGATTTCCCGCCGTTTCACGCCGCGGAAAATTACCGGCGGCTGCGGCGTACGAAAATCACGCGGCGTGGCGGAGTTCGGCGGCGGACAACACTGATCAATAACGAGCAATGCTATCACTTGGCATAAAAATTTTTTGACCCCTCCCCAAAAATACCGTTCTCTAAAGTATTCAAATATTGTGGATTTGTGGAACTCACCATCTCCAGTTTGCCGCAGTGAGCAAGGATTGAAGTAGCGAAGGCAGTTGTACAGCTCGCACAGATAGCCAGATAAGTGTTCATCACGATACGTCCTTGCAGCGTGACGTCATTGTAGAAAGTGACTCCTGTTTAGTAAGGTAATAGAGAAAGGTATTTTTAATAACATGATAGAAAAAGGTATTTCAGTAACATGATAGAAAAAGGTATTTTCAGTAACATGATAGAAAAAGGTATTTCAGTAACATGATAGAGAAAGGTATCTTCAGTAACATGATAGAGAAAGATATTTTCAGTAACATGATAGAAATAGGTATTTTCAGTAACATGATAGAATAGAGAAAGATATTTTCAGTAACATGACAGAGAAAGATATTTTCAGTAAAGAAGAAGGATAAAATATTTTTTTGGTCAGGTTGATCGATCACAAACGTATAAATATAATGAACAAGTATTAAGTAAGGTAAGTTCTCTTTATCCTCCACTGCGACTTTAGTGTGATCTTAAAGTTAAAATTAAGGAAAACTCGTCACAATCGTATTTCGAAAACTCAAAACACTGTCAGCTTCAATGCTTGAATCGAATATTATTCTATAAAACGGAATCTAGTTTCAAAGATTGCCGCATTAGGTATATTAACTTTTAATGAATTTCTGAATCAAAAATTGAACTTACCGTTGAAGCTTGGCCAGAACATCCACAAAACAACAGTACCAATCATAGCCCCCATGTTACTGAAGTAGGAGGTAGTTCGGTGTGTTTCCGGTAGCTGCTCTGCCCTGACTCTCATCCCACACACCACAGCTATCCCGAAGTAAGCTCCGAAACAGTGTACAAGGAGACTCCCCCCTGCGTCCTTCACGTGAAGGTAGTGGAGAACTGCAATTATTTAGGTGTTGTGTAGCACGTGCAGGTAGTGGAGAACTGCAATTATTTAGGTGTTGTGTAGAAATCAAACTACCTTCACGTGAAGGTTAGAAGGTAGTGGAGAACTGCAATTATTTAGGTGTTGTGTAGAAATCAAACTACCTTCACGTGAAGGTAGTGGAGAACTGCAATTATTTAGGTGTCCTGCAGAAATCAAACAGCGGAATGCTGTATGTTCGTGTAGAAATCAAACAGCGGAATGCTGTATGTTCGTGTAGAAATCAAACAGCGGAATGCTGTATGTTCGTGTAGAAATCAAACAGCGGAATGCCGTGGGAGTTTAATTTGTAAATGCATTTGATAATTTCTTGTCAAAGTGAAAACTTTTTTTACCAACCGATGTGCTCGTTGATCAACATAGCCACAGGCTCGACAAGGCAGACAAGGATTACTTGAGAGAGGGAGGCAAACCCGTAGAAAGCTCCAAGAGATATAAGCACCGCGGCTGTGATGTAGCATCCTGTAACCTAGGCCAGGAATGTTATTTGATCACGTGTACCTTTTTGAATCTTGACGGAGGGTAACTTGAAGTTGTCGGGCCAAACCTTAATTTTTTGCTACAAATTCTAAGAACTGATCTTGCTGTCAGTGTAAGCATGTTGTTGCTTATGATGTAGTTGACTGAGGATTATATATAGATATCAATTTGCAACCTTGCTAACAATACCAACCATTTCGTTAAGGTTCAGCTTCGTTTTGTGGAATTCTCCCTCGAAGATAGCATTGACAATTGCTTTTGCTACGTGCACCCAAAGAAAACAAAATCCGCACACGAAGAAGTTAGTACTGACTCCGCTCCAAACATAGTACTTACTGAAACATAGTACTTACTGAAACATAGTACTTACTGAAACATAGTACTTACTGAAACATAGTACTTACTGAAACATAGTACTTACTGAAACATAGTACTTACTGAAACATAGTACTTACTGAAACATAGTACTTACTGAAACATAGTACTTACTGAAAATGTTTCACATTTGTCGGAATAGGATCATGGAAATATGACATTCTGAGATGCTCTACTAACTGTAGTTTTTACTAATTAGAGATTTTGTGCCATGTGAATAAGGTTTTCCTTCAAATATTATTTAAGTACGATTATATGTAGTTATCCATATTGATATAGTTGACTATATTCTATATAGTCATCTCGCTGAATCCAGATTCGCTGCAGAAGTTCAGTTCATTCCAACACAATATAAACTTGGATCATGAACATTAGAACCTGAACACGTAGAGAAAGTACTATGTTTCAGTAAGTACTATGTTCATTCCAACACAATATAATTATAAACTTGGATCATGAACATTAGAACCTGAACACGTAGAGAAAACCGAAGCCCAGCACACACATAGCCGCCGCGTCCATGTACATAGTGTAGGGCACATTTCCACTCTCCCAGGTGTTCGATACCTGCTTCCGAACGTGGTGTCCACCCACCGTCGTCACGGTGTCCACTCCTGTCGGTATTGAATAAAGAGAGGTATTTTTGGGAGGGGGTCACAAATTTGTTGTATGATATTAAGATGACAGCGATTCGGATCATATTAACGTATGAGAATGTCAATATATACAATTTTTGACATCTCCCCATTAATACCTTAGTCAAGTCTGTCAGACAACAACCTTTTTTCAAGGTTTCGAGATTCTTTTAATCTGAACGGATTTACAATTAAATCCTCTAACTTTTAACGGATCGTAAATATTTCAAGTGGCTGCGGCAATGGCTTTAAGAATTCCGATGAGGTTTTCGAGTTCGACTTAAGAACTCTATTGGCATAAACCAAAACGTTAATTTGTAAAATTAGTCAATTCGAGCCTCATGATTCTTTGATTCTTTGATTCTTTGATTCTTTGATTCTTTGTCACTATATATTGTCCGTGTCATATGTTTGCAGGAAGCTCACAATCCACTATGAAATACGGCTGCAGATTTTGAAAAGATTATGAAAACAGCTTCACAGTTACTAACCGAATTGGGGATCCCACTCCGTACAAGCTGCAAACAAAACAACAACGAGGAAAAATAGGGGAAACAGCCAGATTGGGAAGCCATATTTATCCAACAGGGAGCCCTCTTTTTTACCTTCGTTCATAGCTTTTGATATTAAGACTTTCAAATTCAATTTAAATGGGTGTCGTAGCAATATTTACGATTTCATCTTATTCTTAGCATCAACAATTTTAAAGGCGGATACAAATAGAATCATACGATGAGAAATGGTTTAGTGGTTCCATGAGACTCCACCGCAGAATGCCCTAACACAAACATCCTAAAACTACAATCTACCCAAATTTTCCACGAATCAATATCATTTAAGACCAGACGTTAACGGTAACCGGATGGAAGAATATTTCAACATATTCAGAGTTTCAGACTTTGTGTACTTGTGGGCTGTCAGAACTGCACCCTTAAAATTGAGAGGGAATTTTGCTCCTTCATCAATATAATATTCAATCTATAGGAGTACTATAGTATAATAGTGGTAAGCTTTTACAACAGGCATTTAGACAGTTTATAATGGTCCACGGAAGTTGTGCAATTTTAATCGGCCGAATATTCCAAGTTATTTTGTTTAAATTAAAGGAACAACAAACAGTCATTATTTGTATGAGTAACAGTGTTAAGATTAAGGAACATAAAACAATTAAAATTGCAGATAGTATGACAAATCATCTGCGCTTCACTATCCACATTCCAAGCGTTTATTTTTGAATCGTATTCTCCGATTCTTTTGCTCAAAACGGTGTATCTAAATGTGTAAAATGTCCCTTATTCATTTAAAATACTAAAAGTTAATTTAAAACTAGACATATCATGCTGACTTTTATAATCGGTCTTTTAATAATTCTAAAGTTTGATTGCCCAAACTTAAGTTGGGGTTTTTTAACATAATAAAAAAAATTAAACAGTTAATACGTTTAACTTAAAATCAATCATAGCTAGTAAGCTATGAAAATAAGCTGAACAATTCTATTAGAGATTTTTCTATCATACTTAAGTATATTAATATTCTCCTAGTTGCTAAAATAATCCTGATCTCGCCATGAATGTCATACTGCCAGACTCAGGAGAGTTTTGCTATCGAAATTAAGCCTTCATTTCTTGCATTGGGTTGGCCATCACATTCCCGTTCTTTTTGCCCCTGAAGTAAACATGAAAATATAATCAATAAAAATCCATTAATGATAGATTAACGTACTGATCACATTGTTCTATTAAGTCAATCTCAAAACTTTTACATAAGCCTCTATACTCTGTACCTAGATATTGTAAAATAAAAGCTCTGCATTAGTTTAGAGTAGATATAAATAAACTGTGTACCCTACCTGGGGTCACTGCCGTGATCATGAATGTTCCAGAAGTCATGATCCACCAGCATGTCTTTCTTGTGCACTCTAGGGCAGCAGGGCTGCTGCATCAGTACACCTGTATATATAGTATATAGTATAGTACACCTGTACAAGTTGAAATAGATAATACCACTTGTTCATTGAGTCGAAGTCATGATATATAATTGCATGTTTGTCGTGATAGCTGCTCACGATGATCCAGCATTATAACAGTATATGGTGGAAATGAATACTGACTAAAAATACTAACTATAAATATAAGTTCAATGCTTTAAAGTGCGGCTTTTAAATAGAAGTTCAAGGCTTTAAAGTGCGGCTAGTGTGGAGTTAAAGAACCTACCAGTGATAATACCACTGACGATGGAGATTCCGAGAGTACAGACAATAGCCAGGCCCACGTAGCCGAACTGTTGCCCTCGTGTCCGGTGCATGTCCGCTGAGGAGATAATTCTCTTCACACTCAATCAAATAACGGTTTTGATGTTTTTCTGCAAAAATCAAATACCAAAAAGTCTGAAGCCACCGCGTTACCCCTTACCTGTAGATGTCCAAGTCGTGTCATAAGAGTACATGTAGCCGAAATCACCATGGAGACAGGCGAACGCAGCACACACACCTCCCAGGACACCGGGCAAACCGTGCAGCATTTGTACGGCTGAAAGTGGAGGATAATATCAACATTTGTACGGCTGAAAGTGGGGAAAATATTAACATTTGTACGGCTGAAAGTGGGGGAAAATATCAACATTTGTACGGCTGAAAGTGGGCAAACCGTGCAGCATTTGTACGGCTGTAAGAGGGGAAAATATTAACATTTGTACGGCTGAAAGTGGGGAAAAATATTAACATTTGTACGGCTGGAAGAGAAGGAAATATCAACATTTGTACGGCTAAAAGTGGGGGAAAATGTTAACATTTGTACGGCTGAAAGTGTGGAAAATATCAGCATTTGTGCGGCTGAAAGAGAAGGAAATATTAACATATTTACGGCTGTAAGACTAAGAGGGGGAAATATTAACATTTGTACAGCTAAGAGAGGGGAAAATAAAAACATTTGTACGGCTGAGAATATGTATACAGACTACAAGCATTGACATTTAAAGAGATTTCATGTTACATATGGTGAAACAGGAATAAATGTTTTACTACTTACCGGCACTGTCCGTTATTCCAAATTTCTCAAGGAATGGATGGTACTTGGCGTAACCCATAGAGCTTATCATTCCAGCCAATCCACCTAAAGCAAAATATCTGGTTATAAATTGTGGAACCAAAAACCATAAATATTGTTTTGGAAAACATATACGGAATGAACAGGAAATGGCTTCTATGTTCTGCCATGTTAATCACTAACTATAAATGATTGAAATCTGCTGTGACGATGTTTACCGATAAGTACAGGAATCCAAGGCTCAAGGTGGAAAGGACAGATCATCCCGATCATTACTCCTCCAGACAGTGTCGAATTTTGGATTTCGATCTGAAAAGTAAAAAATTTGATCGAGTTATCTCAGAAATTTCAATCAATATCGAAAATTTGAAAAAATTGAGCGGCATGTGCTTTAGTATTTGAGTCTTGGAATAAGATACACATCAATGAAACTGAGACCAGTACCGATCCTGCGATAAAACCCCTAAAAAGTATCAACCCTACCATTTCAAACTTTCCTCTGTGAGCAAGAGAGGAAGTAGCGAAGGCGGTGGCACAGCTAGCTGCTATGGCGAGATATGTGTTCAGCACGATACGTCCTTGTAGGAGAGGATCGGACGCGAATGTGGCACCTGATTTAATTGTTAGTGTCAGGATTGTAATGATGAATTATTATATTATAGACCTGATTTAATCGTTAGAGTCTAGATTATAAATCTGATGTTATTGTTAGTGTTTAGAATTTAGATTTTATTGTAATAATCACAAAATAAACCTGAGTTTCGAAATACATGCAACACTTTGTATCTCTTACCATTGAAACTAGGCCAGAACATCCACAAGACGACAGATCCGATCATGGCACCCATGTCACTGACAAAAACACAGTACAGTCTAGTCTTTAATTTCAGTTATTGATATTATGCTTAAACAGCTATTATGCTTTAGAGATCGGTATTCGTGCGAAGGTGACTCGCAAATCTGTTTCGTCTAAATCGCTGTCAAGTGTCACATGTCAAAATCGATTTGTGACACCTCCTTACAAAACAAAGTCTCTTTAGTTTAGTTTAGTTTAGTTTAGTTTAGTTTAGTTTAGTTTAGTTTAGTTTAGTTTAGTTTAGTTTAGTTTAGTTTAGTTTAGTTTAGTTTAGTTTAGTTTAGTTTAGTTTAGTTTAGTTTAGTTTAGTTTAGTTTAGTTTAGTTTAGTTTAGTTTAGTTTAGTTTAGTTTACAACTATCACCACTATATCACAGTGACTAGTCATACAGTGAAATTATTTGAAGGGAACTTGCATCCCAGCAACCTTTAATCAATTTTAATATTGTGGTAATGTGGGTCACAACATTCCAATAACAATACCTGAAATAAGTGGTGGTTCTATGCTCTGACGGCAATCTGCTGGCTTTAATGCCCATCCCAATTGCAACTGCGATTCCAAAATAGGCTCCAAAAGCGTGAACAACCAAGCTCCCGCCAGCATCTTTTACGTGTATGTCATAGAGAACTGAAGTTTTTCGATTAACTAGATTATGACTTGTTAATCACTAGTTTTACTTAAAGAAATACTGAATTTGTGATCTCCAGATTAAGCTATTGTTATAAGATGCACCCACCGATATGTTCGTTTATAAGCATCATGAAAGGCTCAATGATGCACAGTAACATGATTTGTGTAGGGGAGGTAAACCCGTAGATCGCACCGAAGGAGACAAGCACTGCAGCTGTGATGTAGCAGCCCGTCACCTGAAATTAGAAATCATAGGTCCAGTGCATTGCTGACCATGAGTTCCTAGGTAAATGAATGCCGGACAAAAAACAAATTGTGTAAAACTAAAGGGACTGACTAAACAGTCGTGGTTTTAAATAATGAATTGCACCTGTCCCCCATTGTCATCAGCAGAATAATAAAAAGAGCTATACAATATAGAGCTATACAAATTACAATAAAGAGCTATACAAGAAAGAGCTATACAATATAAAAGAACTATACAAAATATAAAGGGCTATACAATAATGACTATACAAAATATAAAGAACTATACAATAAAGAACTATACAAAATATAAAGAACTGTGCAATGCGTGCATGTTGATCTTTTGTTGACGGGTTGCAATTACAAATAACAATTTGTCGGCGTCTGGCATTGCGTGAATAACTGATACAATGTGGAATTGCAGTAAAACTAAACCTACCATCTCCCCCAAGTTGAGCTGCGTTTTCACCCACTCTCCACTCCACATAGCATTTACTATTGTCTTGGCAACGTTGACCCAGAGGAAACAGAAACCGCAGATAAAGAAGTTAAGTCCAACTCCGCCCCAAACATAGAACTTACTGAAAATTAATGATACTACTTATGATCAATATTCGACTTTAACGTTCTTATCATCTTAATTTTGAATTTTTTCTCGTTTATTCTATATGTCCTAGAGCATCAATGATGCTGCATCATGGGAAACCAATGGGCAATAACCTAGAAGAATTGAGGCCGTAACAATTATAAACAGTATAAAATGGGAGAGTTTTCATCTTGAGAGGTACCGTTGGAGGTGAAATGTTTAGAAAGTATTTCCTTGTGTTTGAAGTACACTAGACGACATGTAAGTTTTACAGGATTCTCTCACCTGAACGTGTACAGCATGCCGAATCCCAGAACACACATGGCGGAAGCGTCCATGTACATCGAGTAGTCCGCTCCGTCGTACGCGCTGTCGGGCGTTATAACTCTTAGGTAATCATCTCCGTCGGGGGTCACTTTTTCTCCAGCTGTTTTAGAAGAAGGTAGAAAATTGTGGTGGAGGGTAGAGGGAGGTATTTTTAGAAGCGGCCACTTTTAATGGGTTGATATTTGTGACCAAGCCTCAGCAGCAAAATACGTGTCCTCATGATATTGCACAACTACATGCTTATAAAATACATAAATAGTATTGTACGTGCGTTGATCATGATATTATAAAAATAACTGCAACGTCGGTTGAAGTACTTACCGAAATTAGGATCCCACTCAGTGGAGACTCCAAATAGAATAACAAGGAGTATGAAGACCGGGTAGAACCACAGTGGGAGACCATATGTCTCCAACAACCCCGCTGAGTCACTATCCCTTCTGTCCCCTGCCATTACTCCTGAGTCCTGACAATTGTAGTTGTAACGAGTTGTTGTCCTGAGACAGAGCTTATCATCAGGTAAAATCCGGGGGGAAGGTTCTTCCTCAGCCCCTAGGCCCTAGGGGCTAGGCTGCCCCTATAAGAAGTAGACGACTTGCGATGACTTAACATCTGACTTCAAAGTAAGAAACCGATTCGAAATTAAATTATTACATAACGAACTATATAAGTGAGCTTAATTTAATTAGTGAAAGAAAATGACAACAGAAACAAGCGGCAAACTATTAAACTATAAGTCATGAACCACAAGCAATAGTTATCCTTATAGTTATCCATGGCTGGATCTAGCAATTCTTTGATTTATTATAGAGAAATAACCACCTCATCACAACAATTTCCCTGCTGGATGGCAAAGCACAATGACACCTTGTTAAAACCAACAAAACGCCGATTACTGGGACTATTTTATTGCCGTGAAAGTTGTGTAATATCTGCTTGAAAGTTGAAACCTTGTAAATTTCTAAAAATTATAGGGGCTGAAAGTAAAAGTCGGTAAAGCAATTTCAAGGGTACCTTAACTTGAAAAAAATCACGAAGCAAATAGAATTTTAAATCATAACCCAGATTATCAGGTGATCTTGGAGCCGGGTTTACCTAAACTAGGAAGATAATTGCAGAGAACTGAGCGGAAGTTAATACCCAACATTTTTACGAAAGTGCAGGTTTTCATTCGAAAGACTCAGATCAGATCCGACAGACTCAATCGAAAGTCCGACCGGACTCAGTAGGATAGTGCAGTTACCTAAAATTAAAGCTAATAAATAAGTTTGATCAATTGAGCAAGGCTGTGTGGTCCAATGAGGAATGTTCGAGATCTTTGTTTACACGCGGACTAATAACGGTAGTTTGAAGGGACTTTTTAAGAATCACGCATATTCTGTATTTCTTCCATAGTTTCTCCTAGCCGAGCATAAAGTAGTCCAATGTTGTTCTTGACAAATAAAGTCATAAAATAGGAAGAATTTGGAGAGAAGTTTTCCTGCTTGCGGTCTCGAACAGCTGAAACTATCAGTCCAACATATAAATGTGATGATTAATAGCTGTGTTCCCATTTTAGTTTTACACATTTTCATTATTGAATATTTGTGATAATTTATTCGTATGCAAATAAACATGGTCGTTTGTGTAAGCTCCGCATCATGGAAATGTAACAACTCCTTCATTAAACTCCTTTTTAGCACTTGTCATGGTCTTGAAAAAACAGAAGATAAACTGTTGAATAAAAGTCTCAAAATTTCAGTCTAAACTGCAAGTAAAATATCAAACACCACTTTTATCCCACAATTACAATTGTGTTTTTGTTATTCTCTTTTTGACTCGAGTAAGGAACAAAGGTTTTAATAGAAATTTATCGATACATTTCTGCGTTACTACGCCGTCATCAGGACACTCAAATTATTTGTTTTAATATTTTCAATGCTACTATCATAAAAATAATTTGAGTGTCGTGATGACTTGAGTCAAGAAGAGAATAACTAAAACACTGCTTATCTGAGCTCCTGATGCGATAAATAGTCATCCAATTATTCAGTTGAAACAATTAAAATTACCCGACGACTTTTTACCCGACGACAATTAAAAAGGTCGCGGGTAAAAAATTACATTTCATCCTTCATGCAGAACAGATATCGGATTCGCGTAGGAAGGGGATTGTTGTGTTTACATTTTTGTCTCGCTTCTTTAAATGCGATTTGCCTAAAATTCCACAGTATCGTCAGAAGAAAACTCGATTGACACTACATATCTCCCCGAGTTATGATAGTATATTACTATGATACCGAAACGCCGGAATGTAATTGTTATATTATTATTACAAAGAGTGCTCAGTGCCTTTACTGTAGAATCCTGGAATTCTGGAATTCATACTTTGATCTAATTTCAGGTCTGATTCCTTTTTGATCGCGTTCGGCGATCACACAATTTTTATTGCTCTATGATTGTCATGGTGGAAGTCCTTTGAGACCCAAGGAAACCAAAATCTCTAAATACACAAAAATCTCTGAATAAACCAATATGAATATTGACTGACCACAAAGGAAAGTGGCTCGCTAGCTATAACGAAAAACAAATTTTCAAAACAACTATGAATTTTGACGGCATGCCAATTAGTGGCATACGTTTAAAACAATTAGCTAACTTAAACAACAGTCTTGCCATGAAAAGGTTTCGCTTGCTCACTCTCAAAAAACAAGGACTCCTATACGAGACTTTTACGTTTTCTCTCATGCATTGAAAGAATGCAGCTCAGAGGATATCAATGACCAATGATATTGTTATAAAAACTACATTGCGGCTATAAACAACAAATTCTATTAAGCTTGTAAATTTGTAAATCAGCCGATTATCGAACCCAGCGATTTGCGTGGCATGGCAGTCCTTAGGTTAACTCGAGCTTTTGTTTTTGAGTAGGTATTTAATTCCTAATCGTTAATAACATTTAGAGTCTTATTCCTAACTCCTCAGTTGTACTAGTGAAACGGTAGAGGTTATTACAGTTACAGTAATGGTAACGAATCTCATGATAATTTAGTAATTTAGCCCTTGGGGTACAAATTTAAACATTTAAGATCAACATTTTCTAAAAATCGTAAAACATACCAAAAAAGAATTGTAAACATTCACAAATAAGTTGAACATCAGCAATGAAATGGATATCGCTGATCATTCGATCGATTCAGGCTGAATAAATGTAAAGACGTTCATTGTATCTCGCTTCCATTTATAATTAAATATTTTGTTAACACGATGGACACAGTGATTACAAAGAAAACTGTTGAGCCAGCTTTATAATTGAAGAGAGATAAAAGCTTGCCAATATTCCATGTGCCCATCTTTTAGCCCATTCAGGTGCTCTCCCTTTACATACAGTCCAGACAAGATGAGAACTACACAGAAAATAAGGTAAACAGTATAGTAATGTAAACAGTATGGTAAGGTAAACAGTATGGTAAGGTAAACAGTATTGTTACTATTACTGACAGAGTTTCTATTACTGACAGATTTCCTATTAGTCTATTACTGACAGAGTCTCTATTACTGACAGAGGTTCTATTACTGACAGAGTCTCTATTACTGACAGAGTCCCTATTACTGACAGATTTCCTATCAATGACAGAGTTCCTATTACTGACAGAGTTCCTATTACTGACAGAGTTTCTATTACTGACAGAGTTTCTATTACTGACAGAATTCCTATTACTGACAGAGTTCCTATTATTGACAGAGTTCCTATTATTGACAGAGTTTCTATTACTGACAGATTTCCTATTAGTCTATTACTGACAGAGTTTCTATTACTGACAGAGTTCCTATTATTGACAGAGTCCCTATTACAGACAGAATTCCTATTACTGACAGAGTCTCTATTACTGACAGAGTCCCTATTACTGACAGAGTTCCTATAACTGACAGAGTCCCTATTACTGACAGAGTTTCTATTACTGACAGAGTTCCCATTGCTGACAGAGTTCCTATTACTGACAGATTTCCTATTACGGTCAGTAGTTTCTATTACTGACAGAGTCCCTATTACTGACAGAGAGTTTCTATTAGTATTACTGACAGAGTTCCTATTACTGACAGAGTCCCTATTACTGACAGAGTTCCCATTACTGACAGATTTCCTATTACTGACAGAGTTTCTATTACTGACAGAGTTTCTATTACTGACAGAGTTTCTATTACTGACAGAGTTCCTATTATTGACAGAGTTTCTATTACTGACAGATTTCCTATTAGTCTAGGGAATCTGATGTATAAAGGATAAAGCAGCCTGAGGTTCGACATTTGAGTGCAATATCTTTGCCCGAAAAAGCTTACAGCGATCGGTTTTTACGGCAACCCCCCTGATTTCAGGAATTATCACTCTACAAAATCGTCTGTGACTGTACCATGACTACCGATTACCAAGTCTAAGTTCATGACCACAATTTACGGATGAAAATAAGGTAAATAAATGTATCACAGCTCTTTTAGTTTTCCTCTGGTGTATCACAGCTCTTTTACTAGAGTTCTAACGTTTAACAATTACGTGACCGCCGCAGTTCAAGATTCATCAGGGCTCGAAGTCGAACAGATCACATATTTTCTACTAAAACAACACTACCGAGACAGCGTTAATTCCCGACCTAAGGAATAA
Organism: Mnemiopsis leidyi; assembly: GCA_000226015.1. NCBI lineage: Eukaryota > Metazoa > Ctenophora > Tentaculata > Lobata > Bolinopsidae > Mnemiopsis > Mnemiopsis leidyi. The sequence continues at coordinate 185,157 of JH152823.1, read as the reverse complement.
AGTATTATCGGAAAGTATAATTATTAGAAACGTTAACTATAAGTAGTATGCGTATACTTATAGCTGCCACTCTATCATTTGCCATTACCCAGATTTCCCTAGAAAAATCATAGCCGAATACTTGAGGCTAATAATATAACTGGGCTAAATTTCGCCTGCCCATGTTAGAAAAAGAGTAAACAGTGTCAATATGTTGCAAGAAGGTACTGCAAATCCAAACATAAGTCTTACCCATTACCTTAAATCTAGACTAGACACGTCAGCAATCAGGAACTACAAAACAAACAAAGACTGGTGTAAAGCGTTTCGAAAGGAGTGACAAGTAATTCGATTTGCTTGCTCTCGCAGTCTCACGTATTCCCAGAGAGGTGATCGCTGGGGTAACAAACAGGATCATTGGCCTTACTCCACAGCGACTTACTTGTAGTTGTAGGCACCTATACCTTTATTCGATATGCTCAAGATACTGAATATGATTATGAATATAAGGCTGTCGAGTGTCGGCATGTCCTTCATAGTCATACTTCCATCGGTATATTCGATAACGAGAATAATACCTTTAGGTTATTTTTGTGACGCCGACACTGACAGGACCAATTGCACGATTTAGGCACACTATTTATATGCCGGCACGCAATCGGTCCAAATTAAACGTCCTATGTTGTTCACTTTTAGACGGATATTTGCTAAGCCGTCATAATTTCGCGCTAAGCTGTAAGCTCGCACAGAGATATACGTGTTTAGCAACATTCGAAGCTGGAGGCGAATAGATTGCTAAACAGATATAGTTATACCCCTGTGCGAGCTTACAGCTTAGCGCGAAATTTGTCAGACGTTGTCTGAACTCTGACCTGCTGCCGCCCCGTATTTTCAATTGAAAATTTAAAATGCAAAATGGGCTGCAACGCAAGGCACACGAAATTAGGACGAACGCGCGAGCCAGTTGCCACATAACAGGGCTATGTTATTGTTGGCTTTGTCGAGGTGTTACCCGACTCGCGCGCGGCTCGCAGCATTGAGCATTGCTGCTCTCCTAACGTTTCGTTAGAACGATAGACGGATATCATCTTGACGAGATGATATCCGTTTACCGTTCTCTCGTTCAGCTTTAGCTGCGTGAGTCGGGTATCACCGCGACAAATATCATCTCGTCAATGTTGGCTTAGCAAGCGAATAGAGAATAAAATGTCACAATGGTGCGCGCTGCCGTACAAAGTGGCAGCATCCTTTGCCTTTAGGCTTGTCTGAATTTGTCCGACCCTCCTTCGAGCTAGTAAAATGATTTGTCAGACGTTGCCTGGCCTGCGGCCTCGAAGCGGCGGCACCGTATATTTTCAATTTTCAAATTAAATTTTCAATTGAAAATTTGTCGATGTGTAACCCGACTCGCGCGCGGCTCGCAGCTTGCTGCTCTTCTGGCGATTCGTTATTGACGAGATTATATCCGCTTTAGCTGCGTGAGTCGGGTATCACCGCGACAAATTCGTTAGAACGTCAGGGAGATATCATCTCGTCTGTCGTCAATCGGCCCACGCATTTTTAGCCTTTGTCGTCAGTCGTGGTCGGATCGCAGTGATACCCGACTCTCGCAGCTCAAAGCTGAACGAGGTTCGTTAGAACTTGATAAGATGATATCCATCTAACACATCGACAACAAACAAGTTCAACGGTTGTACGGCAGCGCGCACCCTCCAGTTATTTTATTCGCTTCGAATGAGGGTTGGTTGACGCGGTGATACCCGACTCACGCAGTTAGAACGGTAGACGGATATAATCTCGTCAAAGGGTTGGACGAAGTCAAACAAGTTCAACGGGCGATGCGCGTCTAAAATTTCTTCGCCAGGCCAGAAATGCGGAGCCCACCTTATTACGTTATTACGGCACTGCGGCACTTGACGGCACTNTATGCGGCACTTGCGGCACTATCGA
>JH152823.1:146270-158267 GCA_000226015.1 Mnemiopsis leidyi | reverse complement strand
ACACTACAAATTAAATACATTTATTGAGTAAATGAATATGAACGTGTCAGTTCGAAATATTTGATGAAAAGTTTCCTAAAAAACGCATTTTCAAGTCTACAGAGAAAATCAACAAAACTACTAAGTTTGAAGAATGAGACTTAATAACTACTTGCTGCTTTCAGAAACTTAAGATAGCATTATAAGTTACACTGGTAAATTTCAAGCAAATTCAAGGAAGTATTTGTCGATTTTTTCTCATTGAACGGACGTTTAGCGTAATTATAATATAAATCAACAAGAGTGATAACATAAGTGCAATTTTACCGGAAAGCTGGGTGCACGAACATGTCCTCAATCAGAAGGAAGGGGGCGTCCATTCTCACGATGTTATAAAGACAATACCCCACCAGGATTTCGTCACCCTGAGAGTTGTAGATTGCCACTATGGACTTGGTAACCGGGTCGGGTCGAAACAGGGCTTCTTGGAGGTCTTGTTCTGAGAACAATAGCTCTGAAAGAAGCTCATTTAAAGATCTCGATGATCATTGTCATGTATTTTTGGTGTTTCTAGGTATAGCAGTTCATAAATAAATCATCACATACTCTGTGTCTCTGTGTAGCTGTGAACACCCAGCTTAGAAGCTCTGTCGTAAAACTGCAAGAGTTAAAACCATACAATTTCCGGAGCTGAAACTACTCACTACTTTCTTCCTGACACTCGCCGTCCTCGGGGAAGAAAGAAGACATGAGCTGGTATATTTTCCAGTTGTCACGTGACTGAGCCTCCCTGACAGAGTATTTATCTACCTCCTCCACCTCCTCCTTTCCCGACAGGGCACTCTCGAACGACTCTGTTATCCGACTCATTGCCTGGAACATACTGTTCTTCATCTGGTCGCCTAGCGTCATCTGAAAGGGAGAGGAGGGACAAATTAGGAGGGGGGGGGGCTTGAAGTGACGGGGTTGGAGTGAGGGGGTTGGAGTGAGGGGGTTGGAGTGAGGGGGTTTGAGTGAGGGGGTGGAAGTGAGGGGTTGGAGTGAGGGGGTTGGAGTGAGGGGGTTGGAGTGGAGTGGTTGGAGTGGAGTGGTTGGAGTGGAGTGGTTGTATTGGAGTGGTTGGAGTGAGGGGGTTGGAGATAATGGGTTGGATACATCTCGGATGTATATTCAAATTTCTCGTGTCCTAGGGGCTAGGTGCAATTCGCTTTGGAGCTATTGGTGGGGTAACTGTGACCAATAGTGAATAAAATTGCGAACCTTCTCAAAACTTCTTTTCTCTAATCTATCAGTTTCATTTGATACCTTTTATTTCCTCCTTCCAAGAGAGTGCATGTCGTTCTCATTCTCTATACCTAAAATTTCTTTAGTGACAAATTTCAATAAATTTAGGTCAATTTTATCATTTCTTTAATTTCGTGTGTCTTGTCACGCTGTTGATGCGCTATATTCCAAGACATACTTTTATATAAGAAATAATATACACTGTTTTTTCAGGTTAAAAAGTCTTTCCAATTTCCACCATCTCCAAAAGCTACAAAGACTTTATCTTGGGATGAATCGCATTCAAGTAAGATTTAATTTTTTGGATCAATTTCTTGTCTATATGGTATTCATTTTCATATTAACAAAATGAATAGTTACCTTGTAACCATTACATGGTTAGTTAGACAAAGCAATTAAGCATAGAAAGTTACATTGAAAATTTAAATTGGATCGAATGGGTCAAGCAGCTCCAACATCCCAAAATCCATTTTAGAGCCGTTTGATAACCGATTATGAGCCGCCAAGGACCCGTTTAAGAATCCTTTAAAAACCGGCATAGAACTGCCTAATGCCCAAGAATTACCCGAATTAATTGAGTGCTCCTTTCGATATCTAAATTTTGCCCTACCCTATAGATCACCCCACCCATCACTAATATCATTTGTACATAGTGCGATATTTATATTAAGGTAAAAATAATGTGTGATTCAAGTATAGAGAACGGTATTTTTGGGGAGGTGAGGCAGATTTAAACCTTATTTCTCAAAAATGTTGGTCATGCTTTTCGGTAGCGAAATCCTTTCACATGGTCCAATTGGCACAGATTGACCTCCAAAACATAAAGAGATGGGGCTCGAGATTTGAGACATCTCGGGCCAGAAATAACAGTCTCTCTAAAAGACACTAAATAGTATGAGTAAGAGGCTTCTTTTAAAAAATAGCAGTCCTTCAACATGAGATGTTGGTTGTTTGGTTGCATTTCATAATATAAATAATAAAAATAATATTAACTTAGTACTGCAATAGTAGATCATAGGATACAACAACAATACAATGATTAAATAAGTTGCTCACCTTGATCTATCAATCCAAACCAATCAGTTCAAGTTAAATCAGTAAATAGAATTACCTTTAAATTGTGAGCAGTACTAAAGTAAAACGGTGGTTGTAACTTCAGCGGCAGTTACCTTGATCTCAAAATGGCGCTGCTTTGTAGTAGAACACAGAAGTAATTGACTACACAACTACTATACAATAATGGTATTGTACGGAACAGAAGCAGACTACATATGAGAAATTATCGATCTGCTCCAATGAGCAGGGAGAATTACTTCCTCGACCAATCCTGGCGGTGGGAAGGGCGGATATAAACGAGATAATTCTGGAGTTATCTACCAGATTTCCCCACATCACGAGTTAATCCGAGATAATTCTAAACATGATCGGAAATGCAATTTCCCGGATTTCAGGGCAAATTTTCATGTTTTCTTTCGTACCTTGTCTTGGTATTGTGAAAGATACAGTTTTGAGAGTTCAGAGTAGCTAAACAGACGCCACCAACTCGGATCAAAGCAAGGAAATAACCTCATTAGCTGAATAATTACTTGCCACGGGGATAAACTTATCGTCAATCTGAATAATTAGAGAGTTAATGTGCAAAGATTTTGCCCTGACAATTTTGTTCGGGTTTGTTTCACGGGGTCAAAGCTGGGGCTGTTATTGATCATTATCAGTATCACCCCAGTGCCCATGTTGAGAAGTTAAGAGTCTCAGAATAATATGTGGAATGTGGATGTTGCTTCATGCACTATAAACGGATCATCGTAAACTTGAAAGATTCATACTTTTCAAATCTACATACTGGAAATATATGGATTTTTCAAGAATCAAGAATTTTGCCCTGTCAATTTTATTTAGGTTTTTACCCATTGATTAAGATATGATTCACTAGTCCATAGGTCTTACATCAATAATACGATGAACTAAAGACTGCTCGCAGATGCATCTTTATCAAACAGAATATGCTTTAACCGTTAAAGTTATAGTTTGAAATCATAACTCATTTTCTTGAACCAAAAATTGAAAAATTCGGTAATTTGAAATTTGAACGGTCGTTCTATTTCCCAGGACTTAGCTGAGTTGGAGAAATTGGAATGTTTGCCAGCGCTTAAGGAAATGTCACTTACGAACAATCCGGTATGTAGTTACCACAAATATATACAGACTACTCTAAACCAAAAAGAATCCTATTTGCAAACACATACATATAAATTTTACATGATTGCCAAAGCTGGAGTGCTAAAATTCAGATTTGGTGTTATTGCAGGTTGCCCGAAGGTTGATGCACAGGCCTCTACTAGTGTTCAGACAGCCCAACCTCCTCTCCATTGACGGGATACCCATATCAGCAGAGGAGAGGGCTAAAGCGGACATGTACTTCCTTGATTACCAGGTCGGTTTACTTACTTAGTTTGGTTTGGGTTGCATCTAAGAAAATTGCTTTATCATTACCTCAGCTTTAACATTGCTTTTAACCACGCTAAATGACGTTAAGTTACGCTTCATATCGTTACGTCACGCTTCATTTCGTTACGTCACGCTTCATTTCGTTACGCCACACTACTTTGCGTTACGTCACGCTACTTTGCGTTACGTCACGCTACTTTGCGTTACGTCACGATACTTTGCGTTACGTCACGCTACTTTGCGTTACGTCACGCTACTTTGCGTTACGTCACGCTACTTCTCTCAGCCGGTAGAGCAGACCAACTCTTCCAACCTGCCGGGTATCAGCAACAAACTGCACGGAGTTGCACATTCGGGACTCGTCAGTCAGGTTCCCCAACAGTGCAACCCTATACGAGTAAGTAGTTATATTATTGTACTTACTACTTACTGGAGTAAGTACTGTTAGAAGTCTAACTACTGTTCTGTAAATTTAAGTTAGAAGGTAACCTTGTTCTTGTAATTGTCTGAAAATTTCCATAAGTATAATTCAACCGTTACTAACAGGATTTCAGTATTATAACGTTGTAGACCGAGATCTTGTATTGCATTGTTAGCGATAAGTTCGCGAACTTCTGTACTTCATTGTTACAGATGAGCTCGCGAACTCTGTCCCATGATATAGAAACAGCATATCGAGTTCCGTCACTTTCGAGTGTAGTGTTTGTAAGTTTCACCGTGACACGAATTTGGCAGACTCTACATCGAACTTGTTTATTCTTTTACTGATTTTGTGTATAATTTGAAATCTCCGGACGTTGATTATTAAATGTTTAATCAATGATAAGGACAGGATAATTTCGTTTCGCAAATTACAACAGTCGAAATGTTTGATGGTCAGTAAATTTTTCTCCATAACCTCGGGGAAGCGAGAAATTATTATCTAGAACTATTAAGCAATCTTGGACTTTTGAATTCTCTCAACGATTCCCTAAGTGTGATCTCAATCTTCCCTAAGTGTGATCTCAATCTCTCAATCTCAATAGTATATAGCGAGTTTAGTATGTTTAGTGTGACATAAGAAAAATGGCTGGAGGCAAAAAGGTACTTTTGGAGAGTAGTCAAAAATATTTTATATCACTAGGTGACAGCTATTGACCAATGTGAAGTAACATTATGCGACCTATCAATAAGACTCTAGAGAAACAAGCTGCCACCATTTGTTAAATATTTACGACTTCAGTCTTAATGATAGGTGATAGGTCGTATGTGACGTTTCTTATTGGTTTGTCTCTGTCAAATGCCACAAGAACTTCCCTTCTCTTTCCCAACAATTCTGAAGTTTCGTGCTAAACCCGATATCTGAAGTTAAGTATTTATGTCTTACCATCAAACCTAAACCTTACCGTAGGGAGCGTCTAATCTACCGTTGGGGGCCAACCAAACTTGGTATGGAAACTACAGAGAATCAGACAGCGCTCTGGATAGCAAGAGTAAGTACTAAGTCGACGTTATCAGGAGTTAGTGAGGCTGCCGTTATCGATGTCATGAGTTCCAAGATATAGAATGGATTTTACAGTCAAGGAATCTGAAAATTGAGGTTCGTGTATAAATTTTTGTATACTCTTTGACATTATCATTTCTAGACAACAAAATCTACGACACAATCATAATTTCAGAGGCAGATTCTAACAAGAAAGTGACAAGAGAACGAAACTTTTATCTCGATCCCCAAAACAGCTCAAGGTACAGATCTGTTGTGTTCTGATTCTCCTTAACGGATATTTGTGATAAATATTATAGCAATCTGTTTATATCAAAACAATCTGTCAATCTTACAGAACCTTGATCCTTAAAAGCGGGATCAGAAGTAAAATACTATGTGTAACTGTTACTATGTGTAACTGTTACTATGTGTAACTGTTTAGTGATCAGTTGATATTCGTGATCTGTCTTTGCGATTTGCATTTGCATGCTTAATATCTCTTTATATTATGCACCGTCAGTGTTTTGTCACGCTGCATGTTATTGTTTGTATGACTATTGATAATGTGTCATAAAAATTCGATATTAAAAACAGACCAGACCCCTAAATGCTGAAAAGAGTTTGCACTATTTGCTGCTGTGTGTTCCACAGCTTCAACTTGAATCGCACAGAATGCATCTTCGATTTTCTCACCAAAACACCAAGCAACATCACCACAAACCGCTTTTTCTTTCGTCTGTCATAATAACGATAGCTGGAGCATGATCCTTATATATAGAGGTCTTGTACAATAAAGGCTGAGATAGCATGCTGCCGATGTAGTGTACAGCAGGAGGTCTAAAGCACACAACCTAGTTACAACAGGCAGCTGCCGACCCTGGACACATCAGCCCTGAGGACGAGGGGGAGGGAGCCTCACTTCAATGTCAGACTGTCCACCAGGACCCTTGCCAGAGACCTGGGTCTCTTTTCTAAGAAATCTACCAGTCTTAAACACAGATCTGCCTTTAGTAGCTAACTGTTTTTCGTGATCATATGCTCAAGTTTGTGTTTGTAATCTCCTACTTATTCGTGTACTTCTTTTTTGGTTGTTTATTTTAGTTATACTTGATTTTGGTATCGAAACTCTGCTTTATACCATCGATCTTGTATTGAGTGGTCTTATATAAGAATTTCCATGTACCCTCAAACTTGATATTTCATTTCAGGCAGTTATATACAAGGAGATATCAGTAACCGTTAGGAAGACTGCCAATGTGATCTTCTTAGAGTGCGTTTTGGTTTTGGAAACGAAACTCGAAATCAGAGCATTTTCGTGTACTGTTATAAACTTTGAAGAAAAAACTTGATGTCCCAGTTTTACTGCTTGTGGGGGCAGTCGTCGAATTTGTGTGTTGTACTTGAAACAATTGCTTTGCTGATAAGTTTAACTTTGACTATGGAATCTGAACGTGTTAAAACCCACGCACTGTATATATACATATACTGTATATATACATATAGTATACACTGTATATATACATATAGTATACACTGTATATATACATATATGATATATTTCGAAATTGTTTGGGAAATAAGAAAAATGAGAATACTGATTTGGGTGCACAGTTGTTCATTTTGATCGAAAGTAAAAGAGTATGAATATCCGATCACTAATCACTTATATAGCTAATTTCCGTAATTCCCTTGGCACATCGCATTTGTGGGAGACAGGCTACCACTAGTACTACTACTACTAGAACTAACTTCTTCGCCAAACATCGTAGTCAAAATCAAACTTTTATTATCCAGAATCCAGATGTAATAATGGCATTGTTAACGTTCAATATGTCAGAAGTCATTAAGCTAAATTATGTGAATAAAGTTAAAGCTACTATGTATAACACTACAACTTGTACTACAAGCACACTCATCGCACTCCCGATAAAAAAGTAGACGTCCTAAGTCAGAGATGAGGCACCTGTTAGTTAAATGAGTAACTATTATTAATATTAACTTATTACTTTATAGGGGTCGTACACATATGACGTCAGCAAATTTTCGGCAATTTCTACCCCCTCTCCCCCCTCTGCCATCATTCGTCATCATGACAATAAACCCCCCTTAATGTCAGAGGCAAAATAACATAATGACATCATCACAGTTGGAACCCCCCCCCCCCCCTACTTGTCAAAAAACTTTGATTTTTGGTCTTTTAATTTGCAGTCATTTTGAAAGCAAAGTCAGTAAAAGCACAGTATTTTACCAGATTTCTGAATCAGAATTTTTACTTTAAAATTTTCCTTCTGATTTTGTAAAATTCTGATTAAAATTTTCAAAAGAAAACAAAAATTCTCCAAAAAAACCTATTAATCCTAAAATTTTTTGATTACATCATCATTGGCCAAATCCCCTCCCCCTCGTCTGTCGTCATCATTTGGAATCCCCCTCCCCCTAGGTGATGATGTCCTACTCCTATGTGAACGACCCCTTATTCAATATTGTACAAGAGAAAATTTTATTGTAAATACACTTGTAATTAGTTTTCAGTGTTTTTAAGGAGATATTTGTTTTTCGTTTACAAAAGAGAGAAAAAATATAGATATATCTATGATAGATCGATAGAGGGAGAGAGAAGGCGATTTTTTAAACTTAAAGTCAAACTTTTAGTTGTAGGTATTTGATAACCTACTGTCACCGCCCATTATCAATTTTTAATTTTAAATACACGGGGCTGCCGAGCCGCGACAGCATTAGCTGCGTGAGTCGGGTATCACCGCGACAACGACAGCAGCTCAGGTCAAGTTGTACAGCAGCGCACACCAGCTCCCGTCATTTTATTCTTGCTTCGAATGCAATGAGGCCGAGGGTCGGACAAAGTCAGACAACAGGTCAAGCAACGTCTGACAATTTTTTAACGGGCAATGCGCGTCTAGAATTTTTAAAAATTTGATCTGGATACCGATAAGGATTAATGCGCCAGAGCGCGTGATGGCCCGGCCCGTAACAGTTGGTTTTAAACTTACAAGTTGCGCCCCATTTTAATGTCACATACTCAAATACAGAAATTTTTATATTTAATTTGCGGTAATTGCTTGTCAGACGTTGCCTGATTTGCTGCCGCTCCAAAGGGGCGGCAATGAAAAGCAAGTAATTGAATAAATTTTAATTGTTGCCCTAACCATTGTCTGACTTTGTCCGACCCTCATTCGAAGCGAATATGGAATAGAAGGAATAAAATGACAGGAGGGTGCGCGCCGCGCTGCCGTACAACCCTAACCAGAGCCTTTTTGCGCGCGTCGCGCGCCCGCCACCAAAGCAGCAAAGGTGGCTGGAAAGGCTGCGTAGCAGCCGCGCGCGTAACGTGCGTTAGCACCTGTACTGGTTAGGTGAAAATAAAGTGCCCTCCACTTGTCTCACGTTGTGACCCTATGCAACGTGTAGCAACCCTCCACCGCGCGCAGAAATATGCTACCGATGCGTTGACGAAATTATATTCGTCTACCGTTTTAACGAAAAGTCTTGCTCAAACAAAAGCCCTTATGTGCGTGCCATTCACCTACGGGCACGGCTGCTACCCTCTGATGAGAGCAACTTACTATCATTTAAACCTAACACTGTGCAAATATGTCAAATAAATATTCTAAGACAGTTGTTTAAAGCGGACTCTTGTCCGAAACCGAATTATCAGCTTTTAGACTGGTAAGAGTCCCCCTCAGACAAATTTTTTGGGCTTTTGTCCGAATTTGTGTTAATACGATTTCCAATTACTCAAGTTAAACAAGTTTTCAAATTAAGTTTTATTTTCTCGTCTGTAATGTTACTCAATGGAAATTGAAATATATCCTTCCGCTTTTTTACGAAATAAAAATATCGTAAAAACTCTAAGTTAAATAATCATCACATTAAATCTTTAAAAATGGTAAACATTTATATTGAATTGGAATTTCGTTTTTCAGAAAATTTTCGGTTATAGTTATAAATAGATGCACTTATCCTTGGAAATTGATGTTTCAGTTTACGTATTGATGTGATTTTTCGGCTAGATAGTGATGTTTCGGTTAGAAATTGATGTTTCGATCAAGAAATGGAAGGCCACAAAAAATCGCCTCCAGCCAAAAAATGCTTCTGACCAAAATTACTAAAATTGTTCTGCCAGTAAAAACATACTTTTTTACACCTTTGAACATAAAGCTGGGTCTTAATATTCCATATAATCTTAACTAGTTCAATTGAGGGTAACTCTTTTGAAATTTTTCATATCATTTCATTTTCCTGTTGGGGCACCCACTTTACCTCCCTGTCGGGAGGCTACGTCTGTCTACGATGACTAACGTCTATTGGGGTCCCTCCGGTTGTAGGTGTCACTAGGGTTGGGACACTTGGCATGGGCTAGTGATCCCGCCCCTCCAGAGGATAAAGCCTGGTGAGCGACGTTTCCCGTTAAGGAAACTGTCATAGTGCTCGGTCTCGGGAGAACACCGCCCATGCCTAGGTGCTCTCCCGGGTGCTCTGTAGAACAGGACTACCCCCTGTCTTTTTGAGGGCTGACAGGAACCTACCGGGGATTCCTGAGCACATTGATATTTTCCGCCCTTCTCTACAGTTTTCTGGAGTTTGCACGTTTTCTGCCGCTCGCATTGTTGTTAACAATATTTGCTTCTTATGGTGTTATGTTTATTTTTTGCTAGTTCTGGTGCGCTGTTTCTGTGGATGTGCCAGAGTTTCCCTCTTTGGGACAATAGTGATAATGAAGTAATTTAGGGTTGATGTCGGTTCAATGTAATTTGAATCTTGGAGTGGCCAATCTTCATACATTCATGACTAGTCTGGCTATAATGAACAGTGGAACAGATTTATTACCATGCTCAATTTGAGCCGAGAGGACTGTCCCGATTTTGTCCCAATTTGTCCCTTTGGTCCTGTGATGCGTTACGTTAGTTTAAGTTCTTTGCGCGCTCGTTTGCGCGCTCAGTTGCACGTTTTTTAGTGCTTTCCATCAAAATTTACACGGATATTTGTGATTTTAGGTAGACCTTTTTTGTGCAACGTTGGCAGATGTTTGCCAGATGCCCTCTATCTGGTGGTTGGTCTTGTTGCTAGATGCCCTCTAGCTGGTTGTTAATCTTGTTGCTAGTTGTCCTCTAGCTGGTGGTAAATCTTAGTGCTAGATGCCCTCTAGCTGGTTATTAGACTTATTGCTAGATGCCCTCTAGCTGGTAGCGGCCCTAAGGCGGCGAATGGGTGAGTGAAAGTAAGGTATGGGTGAGAAAAAAAGCTGTTGCCCTGCGGGACTGCACAGGACTTCAGCCACCTCCGTTTGCGCCATCCGCTGGGCACCTGGGATACTCGTGTATCCCGGAGGTTCGGAAGGTTATGCGAGCTGCCCTCAGTTGCCTGCGAGCAGACCCAAAGGACAAGACCCCTCGTCACTGGGCTGGACCTACTATGACTCTTTAGGCCCAGCCTCCGACGAGCCAGCTTGTTGCGATTGTTGTGGATAGAACAAATAATTGAGGCAATCATGTATACATTACATAATGTGAAGTACATTCGTAGGCCGGAGGCAGTTAACACAGCTATTATTGTATTTGTATACATGATTAAGTTCTTAAGTTTGATAAAGGAGCATGCGCTCAGACGTTCATACATATCTACGTACGTACGTATGGACACATTTTGAGTTAATATTCCACAATATCTCGATTTACGCTGTCGATCGCCAACCCTTGTTTTGTACTTTTTGAGCACGTGCACAAAACGTATCAAAACAATTTTGCCATTTTGGCCCTTCGCGCCCAAATGGCAAGACACCGGAAAAAATAAATGTTGCAATACAGATTTCTATAAAAATAATTAGCGAGCTGGTCGACCAATTTGGAGCACATATATGGGCTATACTTGTTAATAGCAAATGTGTCAAGAGCTTGTTCTTCCATTTATATCTTTTGTCTTCACCTAACCAGGTGCTTACGCACGCTAAGCGTGCGGCTGCTACGCAGCTAGACCGCTAGCTCTGGTGGCCCGAGCGACGTGCGCAAAAGGGCTCTGGTTGGAGGAATCTTTTGTCTTTACACTTTACAACTAGACATCAAGAGAGAGTCCCCTGTCAAATCTCTGGGTCACCCCATCAGATCCCCTCATTGAACCTGCTTGAGGTCCATTCACCCACTCACTTCACCACCTTTAACCGCTGCTAGTCGTCTTCTAGGCGCTCGTATGAGTGTATGAATCATAACCCCTCGCCGCTCAGCCAACGATTCCATTGGATCTATGATTCTATGCAGCCCCACGGTCTACTCAGCCAAGTCTCAGGCGATGAAAGTATGGTACACACTACCTTAACCGTCACTGGCCTGCATGTATAATTGTATATTCGGCCTTCTATAATTGGCCGTCACACTTGTGTAACATGTGGCTGTTTGAGTGTCTGAATCAAAATAAGTATAAGATAAAAAATACCTGAACAAAGCATTGGGAATTGTTAAGCATTCGGTTTACGAATGTACTTCTCAATCAGTTTTATTATAAGATAAATAAAATAAATAAATAAATAATAAATAATGATGCCAGCATCATCACACATAATCACTCAAAATATCAAAATAAATTTACAAATTGTTAAAATCTCAAAAAGTTATGAAAAATCTAATGAATGTTTATTTAAAAACTTCATCAGATATTTCCCAAAAATTTCCCACACCACATATACCCAAAGCTTTAGTTTTACACTTAAACACTTCTAAATTGGATTTTAAAACGTTTAGACTAGAAGAAAGCTTAACCTCAATAGGTAACTTATTCCATATTAACATAACTCTATCATTTAAAAAATACAA
>JH152823.1:95422-131117 GCA_000226015.1 Mnemiopsis leidyi | reverse complement strand
TTTGTTTAACGGCTCATTATTTGGTAGGGAAGTTTCTACGAGTAATCCGTTTTAAGTAGTAATTTTCAGTTCTGCAGAATTGAGATAGTGATATGAGGATCCAACCAATAGTAGGTTAGCTATTAACTCGACGAAATACAATGGACGATACTGTAGATAAATAAGACAAAATAAGGAAGGTAATCAAAAATTAAAGCCACTAACAAACAGCGTAGATATATAAATAGATAAAACGAAGTGGAGATAAGAAGTATTAACAATTCTTCCAGAATTAAAAGCTGTTTTCTATAGAAAATGGTTACTACATTACTAAGAAGTAAAAAAGTAAGATTATAAATTCATTTACTTCCACAACTTCAAACTTAGGGGTCGTTCACATATGACGTCATCACCTAGGGGGGGAGGGGGGGTTTCCAAATGATGATGATTGATGACGAGGGGGGAGATGGTTTGGCCAATGATGATGTCATCGAAATTTTACGATTTATAGGTAATTTAGAAAATTTTTGATTTCTTTTGAAAATCTTTATCAGAATGTTACAAAATCAGAAGGAAAATTTTCAAGTTAAAATTCTGATTCAGAAATCTGGTGAAATACTGTGTTTTCACTGACTTAGTATGAAAAATTTCAAAAATGACTGCAAATTAAAAGACCAAAATCAAGTTTTTTGACATGAAGTAGGGGGGGGGGGGTCCGACTGTGATGATGTCATTATGGTAATTTACCTCTGATATTTAGGGGGGGGGGGGTTTTCATGATGACGAATGATGACGGAGGGGGAAGGGGGGTAAAGATCACCGAAAATTTGCTGAGGTCATATGTGAACGACCCCTAATTATATCGTTAAGTTGGGGCACTAACCTATAGCTGAATATGGAAATAACCATAAGAAATTGAGTTTAAGAATTGCACAGAAAAATAAAATTGACCAGGAAATTTAAAAGAAAATAAGATAAGGTTGACTAATTTTTAATGATCCCGGAAACAATAAAAACCTAGTTGTGTGGAAAATGTTTGTAAACCTGAGAGTTTCGTTTCGGGTTTTTGAAATTTAAGATAATGTTGTCCTTTTAGTTGTGGTTTATTATTCTGCTTCATGAAAGCTACACATGAAACATAGTTTCGAGAACACTTTAATCACTGTAAGTCAAGATTGCAGAGAATGTTAAAACGATGAGTCATTTTCAATAGAAACGGTACCTGGATCTAGAGGTTGAGATTGATAGTCAGAAATTCTAGATATGACATGAAAATTTACGTGACTTTTTACGTGAATTTCCAGCTTGAGGGCCTCGACGCCTTTTAGGTCAATATCACGAAGCCTTTTATAAGAAGTGGGCAATTAAATAGATAATCGTTCTTCAATGATAGCCAAGGCCTCGAGTATAAAAATGGAAATCACAATCGTAGGCAGGCGGCAGGCTGCAGTTGAATATATCGCAATTTTATACTAACTATATATAACTAGGAGCCGAGTTGCAAATTATTATTTTCGCTATCGATAAGCATTCAATTTCGGAGTCTTAATATCCTGCCGGAAATGATGGCGTCCTAGGACAAATGTAGGTTTGTCGTTACAGACTTGGAATCAGATAATGACATGAAGAGGGTAGATCTAAAGATTTTGAATTTGTTTAACCTGTATCCAGGCTTTTGCAACTATACTGTAGGGGCTCCTGGAAGATTCTAGATGGAGGGATAGCTACATAGATGCTAGAGATAGAGCTAGATAGATAGCTAGATATATAGATACGTAGAAAGCTAGAGATAGAGATAGCTAGAGATAAAGATAGATATAGATAGAGATAGCTAGAGATATAGCTACATACATAGATAGCTAGAGAATAGATTGAGATAACTAGAGATAGAGATTGCGGTAGATAGAGATAGAGATATAGCTACATAGATAGCTAGAGATAGAGATTGCGGTAGATAGGGACAGAGATAGCTAGAGATAGAGATTGCGGTAGATAGGGACAGAGAGGGAAGGACTTTTTAGGAAGAACTCGAGGAGGAGGTAACTGATAACTGACTCTAAGCAAGATGAGGGCGTGCTTTTGTAGTGCAACTCTGTAGCTTGTAGGTCACAACACCACACCCACCCCGTTTAACGCTACATGCTGGTATTGGAGCAGCGGGCAAATTCGCAGACACCTGGGATGCAAAGTTTCCCATCAGTTTAAAAACGTTTTGCTTGCAGGGCATCCTCTTATTGGATTCTCCGCGCTGCGACGCATCATCATACTGTTTATCGTGAACGACTGATTGAGCAATGGCAAAACCATACTGCATTAGCTGCACAGTAACAGGGTCTTTGATAGTGTCCCCCATCAATGGGTCATTATCAGCAATACCTGATTTGTCTATACGCCCTCTCAGCACAAAGACTGATGTGTAACAATAACTGGATCCGATCTAAGGTTTACCGTCGCCTCAGCTTCCAAGGAGCTTCTTTGTGCGAGATTTGCAAGGTTTAACTCCTGCACAAACTATATCTGCAAAGTGCAACACGCTAGTGCCATAATTTTTTGTCCATTTTAATCTTGCAAAGATACAAGAAGATACCTAATTAAGGTTATAAGTACTTCTTTTTAACTGGCAGTCCCACGGACTTTATGTTTTAAGTATTTCAAGTAACAATTAAGCTGTAATTTCCCGAAGTTCTTACGCGTATCATCGCTGTATCTTCACACGATCAAGATTGACAAAGATCAAACTATGGTACCCCGGTACTTCATCTAAGATTGGACAAAACACTGCCATGTCTAACCCTCCGATGTTTCTACCTTAATACTGTCATAGTATTCTACTAGACCGTCACAGTGTGACAATAATGCAACTTTAACTTGTGGAAAAAGTGGCCTTCTTTTATGAAATAAAGGACTAGCCTGTGACCTGTCTAAAAATGGAGGTGAAGTCAATCGAGATCTTGATGTTACTGACATCCTAAAATTCAAGAAAATGAGCATAACAGCCGTAAAACGTAAAAGACTACAAAAATGTGACAATAACGATCAAAACTAGATGATGACAGAAAATGTTACAGTAAGTCAAGGATTTGCCTCAACTGTTATGACAGGACGAAATATATCATTACCTTCCATCGTTATATGAACACGCTGACCAAGAACAGGAAGTAGCGTCAGAATGAACAGAAGGTAGTCCCACGCTAATGATCATAAACCTATCGTTCTACAGACGATAAATAGTATACAATTACAAAGAAGTTGGCGTGGCACTACACTTGTCGCTATTGAAGGTATATGTTCACTTGTCTACCAGCGTGCATGCTATGCTTACGATTACAATGATTAAATATTACTTATTGAGTCTGTTATTACAATCTAAAAGTATTTGCATTATGTTACCGTTACGACATTAAGCGCTTTAACGGATTGTGGCAGTCTTTAAAACTAGTTGACAATCGCAAAATGCAGGAGTCTTTAAAGAGCTATTGGGGAAGCCTTCTAGTTTTTGAGTACACAAATTTCGTACATCGTATACTAGAAAGCTACCAGAGATTAAACTAGAAATGGCCAAGCAAAGTAAATTTATAAAACTTAATATCATTAAATATTGTTAAGATGAAGAAAAGAAAACCGATAAGATTTGGTGTGATAAAGTTTCTTTGCAGAACATTGCAGAACAAGGATTAGTTTTTCCAACACTAATTATGCAAGATCCACAAGAAGGCTGAATCACCAATCATCAATTTATAAACCGGATGGCACCATTTTCTGAGGAAAGACAAATTATCGTCCGCCTGTAAGCTATAACATAAATAATAATTGCAAAAATAATTAACGGGCACGAAGCATAGGCAAAACTTGTTGCCGAATAATTAAACTTGCCGGATAATTGGAGAAGCAATACTATATAATTAAACTAGCCGACAATTCAAGATAAAATTTCGACTGCATCTCAGAGCGGCAAAACAGTAAATCTTTAGGACTGGAAGACTTTTAAAAACAGATGCTGTTTCGGTGAAATTTCGCGCATTTTATAGCCATTAATACACTGTTAGTGGGAAATTATTAACTCGGATTGCAGAAAACTGAAGTGTAACTTGGCAGTTCAACCATGAAACTGTTAATTAAAAATCAGTTCCATTGACGGAAGCACGGAAGTGTAAATATAGCGCTGTTCCTCCTAACGGTTTATCTGTGTACACGCTTTCAATTCCGCCCACGCACTTATTCAAGAATAACACTTTCCTGACCGGGTCACTGTAATCGTGATGCTTATCACGGACTGTCGGGAAAATGAGAGATGTTTTGGAAAGTCCGACAAAATTGCGGGAAAATAAAATTATGAAGAGAGTGCTAATGGACGAAGAAAATAGCTGGGTATATTACTACTGGGGACGTGGAAAGGGTAAATTATCAGTGGCCAAGAGCAAAAATGAAATTAAAATGTGTTTGAGGTACAAGGAATGCTTCCTTGAGGAAATAAGCGTGTAAGCGAACAATCAGCTTTTTTTATGTCTAAGTGAACCTAAAACGTCACAATCAAGGGAGAAAGAATTTGAGGAATTAGACTACGAAAATGTTTTCTGACTTGTAGAGGTATGGTTCGAGATGTTTGGAGCGAGGCTTTACCTTGCAGCTCTCTGCTGTTCAATGACAGCTGCTTCAACGCCACAATTTCCAAAAGTAGCCCACCCCATGTAAACATCAACACCAAGCCGCACGCCGATATGTACTAAAATCTTTTAGCGAATGAGATGGGTCCTGTTTCCTCCACTAAGTGCAACATCAGCCTTACTCCCAGTCCGTCAAGCACACTTTTTATGTCACTTCAATTTCAGGTTTATTCTTCTGAAAGCTTCTTTCTTCATATTGACGCCAGGCTACAGTTCCTTTAATTCTGCCAGAAATGACACGGGTGTTACTGTACCATAATTATAACCTTTTGAGTAAATTAAGTTTTTGTTCAATAACATACCTATCAAGGTGCCTGCTAATTTTAAAACTTCTCACAATTATTAAATGTGTTAAAAAAGAAAGTGCTTTTTCTTTCTGTGGTCGTGACGTAAGAAAAAATTAGGGCAATGTAAAACACGGGAAATTCGGTCGTTAACAGATGCATAGACAGAGGACACCAGAACAGGCGAGTTTTGAATGAAATTTTCAGTCTTACCGGCAAATTAACCCATTCAAATTTATGTTAGGCAAATCAAAATGCGACAAAAATGGAATTCAGTGCTCGACGTATGACCCTCTTGCAGTCCAATAATCGTAGGGACGTTAATATCTCTGAACTGTACCCGACTTTGGATTGTAATGAAGAGGAAATTGATTTAGGGCAACCCTTTTCTGTTCGCCCTTTGTGAACGTTATCACATCATCTATCTGTTTAAACTTCTTAACAAAATTGTTTTACGAAGTAAGAACATAAATCATTACTTCAGAAATATATCAAAATAGATTTTCCACATCCATGATGTTGCGAATAATACTTTGATGAAATTTCGAACAATTTTGCAACGATTTATTCAATTCAAAATTCGAAACTAAATTTAATGTAATGATGTAGCCAATAATATTTGGCTCCTCTATATTTAAAGTAAATTAAGTTTAAAGCCCCTTTCAATTAGAACAAAACTAAAAGTAAAAGTATTTCTTGGGTGTGAAGCGGATAATGGTCAAACGAAATAGTTTAACGACATATTTAGATACTTTCAACACTACCATTATACAAATAGTTGATGAACATGGATGAAAAGATTGAAATATCGAGTTAAGTGAAATATCGACAAGCTAAGGTATCTAAATACGGTTTATTTGCCGTTAAACAAAATCGTTAGACCAGCATCCGCCTTCCTATCAATAATATAAATTTTATCGTGAGTGGAATGATTTATTCATTTTATCACGACTACACCATTATGATTTATTGTTGAAATTAAGAGAAAAATTAAGGGCCTTTTGCAAAAACCGATAACTTGCAACAAAAAAACAAAATTATAAAATTTGTTAGTTTATATTACTGCATAGTTTACATCACTGCATTAAATTATGAGGTTATCATTTAAGAAAGGTATGGCAGACTTCGGCGGAAGATTCTTTGGCACAGATCGCTTCGACAGAAGACGTTACAATCCCGAAAAAGTGGCAAACGCTACGGCGTATCCTCTGGATACTCATATTACCCCCGTTTGTAAAGCGTCTCCTGCCGTAGCGTCTGCCCCCTTCTAAACGGCTTCTATAGACCTTTTGAATAATTTCCTAAGCACAAAATACTGACGGTTTCTAGCATCTCAGTTTGTATTTCATTTCTACTCTGTGTTGGATCTCTGCAGTTCTTGATCCACCTAAAGAAATGCTCGAGCGTCTTAATCATAAGAAATTGTGCAGTTGCAAATGAGTGTAGCGATAGCTAACGCAACGTCTAAAGCAAGTTCCTTGAGATTAATTACTGGGACAAAGCCACCTTGTCAGAACTGGGACATATCTGACAGTGATTGGGAGATCTAGATTATCACATCACTCTATCTAGTCTTATTAGCCCAGTTGTGGTAACACTAACAGTATTTATTCTATCGACAAAGTTATGATAATATAAAATGTTGTTATATTTTTATTAACAACTTGACCAATTTCCTGTGGGGCTTAAAAATGATAAAATCTGATTACGAGAACATGGGCCCTTCGGGTCTTGATCTATAATATAATATTAGGATAATAAGATTAGTGACTTTCGGGCCAAAACGCCTTTAGCAACTTTTTCATTAACAACTTGGCAATGACCTCTTGCAGTATATTCAATATTGCAAACGAGAATGAGTAAACCAGAAATAAGTATAAGCGATCTAAATCGAACTGCGTTTGGTAGAATCTGATGGAAAAAATGGCATCTACGGATAACCCTCTTTCCTCGAGGAGCTAATAGAGAACATGGATTGTGGAGGATGTTATCTATCTTACCATTTTAGCATCTTAGTAGAATAGTCTAGGTAACCAATCAACATTTAAGATGGTTTGTATTTCGTACTCAGTAGTAATAATAACAACATTAAGTTAATGGATGTGCTGCTTTGTAAATTAAGGCCAGAAATTTCGAATTAACTTATCGACAATATCAACAACATATCTGCGATGATTTTATCATGAAATATTGCTTAATTGTTACGCCTTATTATTGTTATTACTTATAGTTATTACTCATTAATTGTTATTACTTATCATTCACCGTAAAATCTAAAAGATTATTGCATTTCTATATTGACCACTAATTGGATTTTGATTGTTCTAACCGGATTCCCAAAGTTTTCGCAGTGTCTTAGTACTGCAGGGGCTGCGGACTTATGTTCTTTCAGCAGCACACCCTCCTCATTACCCCTCAATTCCTGTTTCAGGTTCATTCGGTTGAGTAATGAGTCGACCGGAAGGGATTGCATAAGTCAAAACCCTCAGCACACTTCTCATAAGGTTGACTGAACCTTTTGCAAACGAAAGCCGGAGTCCGGACCGCTACCACTACATGACCAACCTCTTAGACAGCTTGTAGTTCTTCAGAGTTCGGGACGTTTATATCTGTTGTTCGAGTTTCTTCAGAGCACGAGGCCAGTTTAATCCTAACACTAAATCGAATTCGGGACTTAGGGTTGAGAGATTATCTATACAGACATTTTTCAAAGTAACGTGTTAGCTTTTTTAACCATCTTTTGTTTAATGCGATATCAAGTTTAACGAGGCCATTTCATAATGAACAACTAAGTTGGAGCGAGTATTTGCATTCAGGATTTCCCAAACTAACGATACAGGAAGTGTTCCCAGTAAATGGTAAAATTGAAATTGCAAAATGACTTGTTTAACTTTTATCTTGGTTATGCAGTGACCATGAAGGAGGTAACCGTAGAAAAACAAAGCTGCAACGAAGCTTGACAGACATAAGGCAAATGATGTAGTAGGAAAATTGAGCAGTAATAATAAAGCCAGGTAACAAAACCCAAATCAACCCAAAGAGTGTAAAATAAGGAGCTTGTCAAGAAAGTTCCTTCTAAACGTTTAAAAAGTACTTTCTAAACGTTTACTTTAATAACGAGCTGCTGGCTCATTAAACTTCCGTCTAAACAAATAGAAACCACACTGCGTCACAAGATAATATGCTCTCACTACTATATTAAGAAAACACAATAAACACTCTATCGGGTCATGCATGACCCTTCAGCTGAGACGATACAACCCTCTTAACCTTATCTTAATTAATAACGAGCTGCTGGCTGATTAATTAATTAATTAATTAATTAATTAATTAATTAATCAGGAGGGAAAAGAGCCGCCTAGGCCTTACTTCCCCGTGTTTCTCTCCAAACCGGAAGAAAAATGGCCCAAAAGTCAAAAGTAAAATTAACCATCAATCAGCGTACGTCCAAAACAGTCCTCACTGACTGACAAGTTGTCACGACCACGGAGGTAGTACCAGCCATCAGAAGCGCAATTTAAATCAAAGCAGATACAACATACCTTATCTTAATGTGTTTATTTATCTTAATGTGTAAATTATAGAGTATTTTGGGGAATATAGAGTATTTTGGTGGAAGGGTCACGTGACAGCGCTTGTCCAATGAGAAGTAAAACAGAGCCAATCAATATCGAGCAACGCTATCACGAGTCATATACGTCATACGATTTTTAACCCCTCCCCAAAAATACTTTTTTATTACTTGTTAAACAGAAATCTCGACCTCAAGACTGTAAATGTACCAAAAAGAAACAAAGTAAGTAATCAAAAATATTCGACCACAAAAATCTGCCGAGAAACATCTAAATTCTAGAGTTTTCTTTGTTCGTCGTTAAATATTCGGCCGGATTTCATTCGATTCAGAAAAGCAGAATAGAAGAAGTAGTAAATATCGATGATTGCATTACAAATAGCACGGGACAAAGTAAGAATGATTATCAGGAAAAAAGCCCAATTTTAAAGAAAAAAAATTAAAAAACATTACACAGTTTTTACACGCATGTCAAATAAACGCGATAGCATACAAAATAGCAGGATTGAAAAGAAGCTGGTCGCGGCAGCAGGAGAACAAATTACAGTAGGAGATGGCGCAAGTGCATGACACACTACAAACAATTGTCATTCAAGAGCATTCATGTACATATAATTTATTTGAACATCAAACTATTTAAACAACTGCTCCCAATCGGCTGTTACAACACAGTAAACACGCTGGCCAGATCTCCAACAAAACCGCAGCTAGTACTCAGTCAGGGCTGCCGGAGTACTGTCTCAAAACATTGTGCACAACGTGGGTAGCCTAATCGAAAAAACCGGCGAAAGAAGGCTCGGTATAGCTTGCAGAGCCGTTAGAGCCGTCAGTCGGATTAGAAGGAGGAGAGAGGGAGTTGTTGGGAGGAATGTGGAGAGCTTAGAACGAGTTCTGTTAAAAGTAGCAAGATGAGAAGATGTAAGATGAAAACTATGATAAGCAGCTGCGAGTTTAACTTTGCCGGCACGTGATACCGACGAGCAGGCGGCACAAACACGCTAACGGAAAGCGCTGATTGGTCGGTTGATTACGCTCACAGAGAGCTGTGATTGATCAGTTGAATACGCTAACGGATAGCTGTGATTGGTCGATTGAATAGTGAATACGCTGAAGGAATAAGAAAGCTGTGATTGGTCAGTCGAGTACGCTAAAATAACGAATTGTGAGAGGTCAGACGAATACGCTTATTATTATCGAGAGCAATGAACTTTCGGCTGAAAAAGAATTCTGATTTTATCAATTGTTTTATCAAAGGGCTGAATAAAGTAAATTCATAACAGTGTTTGACCAATTTCGAATTTTTGTTTCGAACTTTGGCAATTTTGTTTTGAACTTTGGCCGTTTCCCATCCTAACCAAACTAAAAAGTAGAAAACTGATTTAAGGTACCTAACTTACAAATCCAACAAGCCTTAAACTAAGATCGCGTATAGTTTAAGCTACGATAATTCCTATTTTATAGAAGAAGATCGCACGTTATACAGAACGGCCACCAACGGTGCACAAAACGATGCTTGGCTATCCGCACTGCCCTTCTAACAATAAGCAGCAACACGCCCTTCCCACGCTGACTGCAAACAAACAGGCTGACAAGAGAAAAAGAAAGAGAGAGAGAGGACCCACCTAGCTCAAATGTTGTACTTTTAGTGCTGTGATGCCATCAGCTATTATCTGTGAGGTATTATTTCTAGGACAAAGATTGTTTTATTTCTGATGTTCTATTATTAACTGACACTTCTTCAGCAGAGCTCCTTTGGTGGGAACATTTTCGTCGGTTCTGAACGACAAGGATTTGCCGTAAATTGTACTCATCATGAAAAGAGTTTTGAAACCGGTCGAAGCTATTACTTCGATGAAATTTATTGGAGACTAATGGATTAAAAAAATGAAGGGCAACCAGAAAAGTGACGTAAAAGTTGAACTAAAGATGGATATTTCGCCTCATCTCGGTAACATTGGAGTAAATCTAGGAGTCTGATATTGATTATTACGACAAATACTTATACCTTTTTAGGACGTATCAGATTCCTTAGTTTCAGCCACAACACAAACTATAGAATCTATAGACACTTGGTTTAAACTAAGTTTTAGAGTTGAACTGCAGCCGACAATCCAGGTATTCAAATATCATTAAATGTACATCCTAAACATATCGCATGATATTTGCTACCAAAATAAACCATGATTATACCGTCAAACTTTTCAGGTTGCTCTCCAGAGCGAATGGGGCGTACCAGTTTAACCAAAACCGCGTCAAATGCACCATTGTCTGTTACATTTGTTGTTTTTATAGGCCGGATTTTTAACAGTTATGTTTTCTTTATACAAAACCAAGCGAAAGACGAGACCTGCAAGGAATGTAGACGGATTGCTAGGTATTTGGTGGGCTGGTGTGCAGGTTCTGCAGATGGTATCCAAAAAGGCGATGTTTTATTTAGCACAAGTGTGACCATGAGTGATCAATGACGGGAGATGTGAAATCCAATAACCGGTGGCCTAGGTCTGAGTATCGACTTACGCTGCTCCGTGCACCCCCAGTCATACACCTTCGTTACTACTGCAAAAGTAATGGGATTATGGAAACACAACAGGCCCGGGGAAAGTAAGTTCATTCTGCAAATAGTACTTTGACCAGTGAGCAACTTTCTGATTTTTGATTAAGAGACAGTCATGAAAATATGGCCTTCAGCTTTGCGATGATGATTAAATAAAAACTCGGAAAATCAAGCTTTTTGATTTTTATCAATGTACAAAAAAGTAACAATATTGTTCTTGATTTTAGGTTTTATATACTCGATATAAGCATTAATTGAACGGTGTAGGGTTCTAATAAGATAAGAAAATTAACCAGCAGGCATGATTGCTACCAGCTGCGCTTTTTTGATCTCAAATTTAAAATGCAATAAATAGTTCATCGGATCACGAGGAATTGGATTTTTGTACATCCAGACAAATAGCAATTGAATTTAATCATTTGAAGTCTTAATATGATCCAATCAAGAAGAATTGCATGGCGTCTTTAGCGTGAACAGAAAATGAAATCCGCTAAAGCGAGTGAGAACCTTAAATCGGGCTTAAATCGGACTTGAATTGAAAATATTTACCCGTCATCAGTTCGTGTATGACGAAAAATAGATCCTTAAAATCTTGCATTTTATAAACGCAACAAACAAGCACGTGGACTGGATTAATGATAAAACAATCGTCATCATTAATTTTAATCACCATATCGTCATAGTAATATCATTGTTGTCATCACGAACTTTCTAGAAGAATACCAGGGTCTTTAATAATGGTGTTATTTACAGGGTTTCCTTCAGGGCCCCTCTCGTTGGAGGTCGAATATCCTTCTTGAGAACCTAGGCTCTGCGTTTCAGGGTAAGATCAATTGCGGCATGCTTTGGGGAAGGATACTTGTACCGGCATCACTAGCCACCATGCTGAATGACCAGTTTGAAAATGGGGCTGCCTAAAATGGTGGATTCCATTTTGTATTATTATAAATTAGATGTGCTACACTATACATCAGAGTATAACCCTAATGGCATAAATTGGCCAATGCTCTTGAACAATAGATCCGTTGTTAGTTCAGTCCTGCAGCTGAGTTCGCAGCGGGGTACACATCTCGACATAAACCATAAACTTTGTTCAGTCGCGTCCCGAGAAAGGAGTAAAGATAACAAATTTCCAATGAAAAGATTTATCGTTAATTAAAAAGAGAGTAATTAGTGGAAATCCATTTAAGCTTAGCCGGGAAAGGTTAGAGGAACGAGATTTCAAAAAAAGATGAGAGATGAGAAAGTAGCTCAGAGCAGGAAGTAAAGTTCCGGAGATAAAACGGAGCTAGAGAGTTATGCAGTCCTAGGTTGTGGATTCCTGCTGTTGATAATATGATTTTAAAAATAACGCCAAATTTCTTCATAGCGTCAACTTATTTCTAAAGAACGACAGGAAAAAGCTATAGATCTGAAGCCAGTCCCAACTCAGATTTTTCGATATATGTACTCGATGCATAATGGTGCAGTGAAATATATAAACTTGTTAGTCCCAAAAACCAAAATGATTACACAAAGACAAAAATTAGACAATTACACAAAGTCACAAAGTAAAAACGAGGCGTTACAAAATAGGAAATATCTAATGCGACAAATAAAAGAGAGGCGCTACAAAACTGTAGATATATTTAATGCGACAAGTAAAAGAGAGGCGCTACAAAACTGTAGATATATTTAATGCGACAAGTAAAAGAGAGGCGCTACAAAACTGTAGATATATCTAATGCGACAAGTAAAAGAGAGGCGCTACAAAACTGTAGATATATTTAATGCGACAAGTAAAAGAGAGGCTGCCCCAAAAGGAACACTTAAAACCAATGAGCTAGGAAGGGACCGTATTGAATTAAGAAAATTTCGTTAAATCGGTAAAAGCCGAAAAGTTTCGCTCGGCTGCCGAACAATTGCCGACTGCGGACCAGTAGCGAGAGAAGGATGTACACACTTCGGTTTGTAGGCCGCCAGTTACGGGTTTCCCTACCTGCCCAACACGTCTTGTACTTAGTCTGTGTAGTGAGCTAGTGTCGAGACACAAATATTCTCCATAATGTTCTCTCCTTGATTCTCTCTGTTTCTCACTCTTTCTTTCTGTTTCCTTCTGTATCTCTCTTTGTTTCTCGGTCCCCCGGGTTTGTCAAAAAACCGGGTGTAAGTCACGACTAACTAAAGATATGTTGAGCAGCCATCAGCGAAAATTCAACAGTATCTATCGTACTTAAATCAAGTCTGAGTATTGAGTATGTGTTAGGGAATTGAAATGCGATATTTGACTCTGAGATATTTCAAGACTTAAGTTCTCCCATAGGATTATTTTCTCCAGTTCACCAGCCAAGAAAAAGAGTGAAATGCCCTTTTTCCTTGGTATAGCAACTATGTTTACTGATGATGTCGACTACCTCTATTGATGATGTACTGATGTAGGCGGGAAAATAAACTAAAGCTGACCAGGCACTAAACAAACATACGACTAGTGAGAGACCAAGAGAGTAACCCAGGATTTACCTGATAACTAAAAGTTTAACTAACAAACTTAAATGCGCGATCACGGACTAACTGACTCCAAATAACTCAGTAACGAAGCGGCCGGTATCGTAAGTAGAGAAAAGCATGCTCATTTTGACAGAAATGGGTCGCGTCTCTTGAATTTATCTTTAGGTAAAGTATTCGATCTTCCATAAAATCGGTAAATTCCTAGTTATACCCTTCAATAACTCGGCAGTATATAGATTAAGCTATGTGGGTGTGTAAATAATACATTCCACTCACGAACGCTCAACTTGTATTTTAATTCGATCAGCTGGCCGAGGATTGTAATTTTTTCGAAACATTGTATCAGATATGTATCTCTCCTGCCAAGGGCACCTATAAACTTGGTGGCGAGTCCTATTGTTTCACCTAGACGAACCTGAGGTTTCAGGTCTACTACCGGCAGCATGATCTGCACAACTGCCAGCCTACTTCGATCGAGGGGTCTAGCAGAAAAACGTCAAACAATAGACAAAAATGGGCAGTTTACACGGGACAAAACTACGTCTTTAAGCAGTCAGACAACCGTTCTAATTAGATATTTACAGTCTACCCCCCTGACAGTATAGCGGCTACACAATCACGTAAGGCTCTGAATTTAGGGGGATTTCAAGATAGAAATACTTGTACTCCTCTCCAAGTCAGGGCGCCTTCAGGAGCTGGAGAGACCGGGCAGGACCTTTATTTGCTCAAGTACTGTGTCCACCCTTCCTCGGAGACGGAGCACTGAATACCAAGAAGATCTAAGGCATTCCAGCTTGTCAATTGAGGGGTAGAGATATTATAGCTATCGCAAATCTGCGGGCCTTTTGAGCGACGTGATGGAATATAGTTCCTTTAGAAAGGAATAATATGGGGTCAGGAGACCAGAAAACTGTCAGCTAGACTCTACAGACAGATACACTTGGACACAACGAAACTGTCAGCTAGACTCTACAGACAGAGACACTTGGAGACCAGGAAACTGTCAGCTAGACTCTACAGACAGAAGTACTTGGAGACCAGGAAACTGTCAGCTAGACTCTACAGACAGAGACACTTGGAGACCAGGAAACTGTCAGGTAGACTCTACAGACAGAGACACTTGGAGAGTGCGAAACCTGATCAGAATCCGGATAGCCGTGAAACCGATAAAGACTAGACTACAGAGCTGAGAGAAATACTGAGACTCGAAAGTTCCGACTTATGTACCTCGACAAATGAGCAAATGGTTGAGGTAAAGCCCATGGGAGTCTCCCTTTCATAGGTTTAGAACATATATATATAATTAGTTATTATCATAACATTCGTCGATATGATACAAGGCGGCGACATCAATACCTGCACATGGCGTTCAATAGTCACTTCATTCCATTTTCTTCTGTAGCAATCTTTTGTATATCAACCATGAATATCATCACGATCTGAAAGTTTGCTCTCAAAATTTGGCCTTGAATTTGGATTGACGCTAGTTCATTTTTTACTGCTCCTAAAATTGTTAATTAAGTTGTTACCGTCTCAATTTTTATAACTTCAGGGAGGGGTAGGCGGGGCGTTGACTTGCCAAGTAGCAGACCCGGGCGTTCGAAAAAGGCGAGGCCGAGAAACGTCCAGAATAAATAGTCAATCTTTTAGACAAATTGAATGCTAGTGTCGAAACTCTATGGATTTAAAAATTGCGATATCAAGTACCAATTATGTCCAATTATGATATTGTCGTTAACAGAAAATAAGTACGTAATAACCCGCCTTCAAACACGGTGTCTGGTCTAAAGGGTGCTATTCCGGACGGTTCTGCTTTGTACAGAGTTAGAAGGACACTTCAAGTCTCCACCGGTCGATATTTCGTCATCTTCCTGATATTATCCCTCTTTGTCAGCCGCAGCGAGGTCTTTGTTGGTCAATTATATCTGTGTGATCTATAACGATCGTCAATTCTGATCCGAACGATGAAATGCAATAATTAAATGTAATGATCTCTGTCCATCTGGCATGAGAGAGTGCATGGGTTATCGTGAGCACTCTACAGACTTTCCGATTCCTACTTTTTGACTTAAATGTTTGTCAAGCAGTTTTCAGGACATTTAAGAACTTCAATTAAAAATTCGTCCTTTTAGCCCGACGTTTCTCAAAAATTAATCACAATTGATGGTGTCGATGGGATTAGCATGATATCCTACCGGTGCGATTTAATTTTCCTCTGCCACGTAGTGTGCTCTGGCGTGTTAATTCGTTCCAAATATTCGATCAAAAAGGCCACTATCATCCATATTTTGAGAATAGGCAATGGAAACCCTTGAGTCTCCATCATAGTGGCACAGTTAGTCAATGGAACTACGATTGTCAGTAATGAGGAGCATTCTTGTGCTACATCCGGCGTTCATGCCAGAATTTTCCAGGGCCAAGAAACATCCGAGGATACTTCCGTGATTCTTCGATCAACTTTTGATGATTCGCAGTGAGGCAAATAATTTTCCTTAGAGAAAAAACAAAAACTCCCTAGCCTGGGACCGAATTTTTTGGAAAACTGGAACAAATTTCTGAGAAACTGCCGACAATCGGTATTGGCAAATTGCAAGTCCATCTCAATATAGCAATATAATATAAGAATATAGGTTCGCACGGTGGGGCGGCGTGTCGCGTCCGCAGCAAGAAACAATACGAAAAAATGGGCTCAGGACAGTTAGACGAGGAATTATTGGTGATATCAAATTATTGTTATAGTGTAAAGTGTTACGTTACTTTATTGGTATCGTCATTTAATCGGAGAGTCAACGAAGGAAATAATCACAAGACAAATTAAGGCACATTAAATGTAGAAATGAGTAAGATGTGGGTGTGAAAGTACCGTTGTAATAGCCGAAATGTCGTCATTTAACAGTAAAAACAGAAAAATTTTCAAAAAAAACCTAACACAATTTTTGATCGACGAGGATGTCTGTCGAACGTTTTAATTTCCCAATCATGACGAAAAATTAACAAAACATTCGTCACCATATTTGATATTAGGAACCGAGTAAGTTTAGCAAATTTTCGAAAATTGCAAAGCTTATTTCTCAAATGTATTGGTCCAACCTTTGTGTTGAAGGTCAACTTATGTCAAGTTGACCGTGTATTATTTGACCGCTGATATCTAAAGAAAGATCGACAAATTTCGATAAATGAGGTTTGCAATTTTTGAAAATTTACTACACCTCCCCAAGAATACCGTTCTCCATAATCAAGAATCAAACAAGCACGCTGGCCCGAGCCGTATTCTCTGGGGGAACCTCTTGAAAGAAACAAGACATGCCCAAATTCAGGTGGAAGTGTGAAGAGCAGAAACAAATAATTTCTCCAGATAGTTAGCGCGGAGGAGAGGGTGCACTGTCAGGCTAACGTACGGGCAATACAAATATATGGTGGCCGACTAACTGATTTAGAAACCGTAATGCGAGCTACTATTTGAAGAACAATCGAAATTTAATCGGGCCCCGATCAGAAAGAAGCTGATGATGAAACCAAATACATAGTACACCAACAACACTGCATTCTAGGAGAGCGTGGGTCGGACCTAATTAGTGTCTAGGGCGGGAGAAAGAGAGAGAGAGAGAGAGAGAAATTTCGCAAACACTTTTCCTGGGCAAGCATCTATCATGGTATACACATTCAGACATTTTCTATATTCGCATATTACGGGTCATCGGTACTGATAAAGGTTTATCACAGTTGTGCTAATTGGGTGTTTTAGTTCGTTTCCTCGAGTCTATGGCATAAAATTAGCACGTGTAAATATTGTAGGTCCTCTTTATTGTCCGGTAGACAGGGCTCGATTTAAATATGTTCAAATATGTATAGGGTACAGTGTAGATTTGTATGGACTTCTAGTAATAGTTAGAGACCTTGAAGAGTATCTGTCGCTGTGGTAGTTATCAGTGATGTTACTTTATCCGATATCTAGAATTTCAAGTTAAATATTGGTAACGAAATACGAAATGCATTAAAATTAAATAACAAATTTAGGAGTTCAAGGTTTTTGAATGTCAAGTTGTCCCTACAAACTCTTGATATTATCAGGGTAAATTAATGGAAAAACTCAATTCTATGATAATTCCAACTAAATTGTTTCATCATCATGATCAATTAATGGAAGAACTACACAAAATGAACACCAACTATACACAAGAAAAAAGAAACGTTAGCACCACTCCGATCAAGGTTGATCTTCAAGATTAGACGATCTGACAGGTCGCTAGTGTCTACTATGTTGTCTACTACTATATAGAGACTAAAAAGTCTGGAACATTCTATAGATTCGCCACGTGGGCTATCTTACATTTACAGGGATATAGACTTCTTCTAGTGGCGACTTTTGTTTGTTTGGCGCTCTTAATTTCTAGGCTATTAGAACACGCCACATTAGTCACCAAGGTCTGCAGATGGGTTAACTTCCTGCCGTGCAGGAATTAGAAGATCAGACGTAACAACTAGAAAAAGAAAAAGCAGTCATTCAATTTTTGACGATAAACAGGCGAATTTTTTGTGCTTAAGGAAAAAACTTCGAATTCAGACAAACAGAATTAGAAAACCGATATAAGGTATGCAAAATTTAGACGATACTAAAACATTTACTTCAGTTTAGAAGAAGGTATTTTGACGGTTCGTGCATTCTAATTGAATACGAAATTTATGCGATATAACAAAAAAACTCAAAAAATGTTAGAATGACGGAACATTTTAACACCATGTAGTATAATAATGTAGTATAATGTAGTATAATAATCAACTTTCGCTCGGTAAGACATGCCGAAAAGGCGAAACAACGAGCTCGTAAAAAAGACGAAAGTAGATACCGAAAACAAGCTCGAAGATAAGGTAGAAAAGTAGATCTATATATAAAGATACATATCAAATAAATAGGAAAAACCGTTAACAACATCTACTTGGATGAGAGAATTAACTTTTCAACAGTACGTACCTGGTAATTAGTTAGCCGAGGATTCCTTATGGCTCAGCAAACCTTTTAGAATTCCACCTCTCCGTGCTCGTATTGTCATGATCTGGGTTACCTAGAGGAGCAATTAGACAGGTATCAATGTGTACTCAACAAGTTGAGTACCCGTAATGCCATCCCAGAGGGGAGGGAGGCTATTCCGGTCTACATTTATAGAGGCAGCTATAAAGAGTTAGGTGATTTTTAAAGTTGCTCTTGCCGGAAAATGAGTTACAGGAAGCAATTTTTATTATTTACATACAAGTGGAGTGAATTATCATATTGATACTTGTGTCGCTATCTTGATAATGATGGTGGGTTATGTTCTATGACTACAAACAGGAGGAAAGCGGGGAAGGAAGAAGACACGAACTTAGCTGACGGTTGCTTTTTCTCGATTAGGAGCAATTTTCACTCCGCAATTAGACGAGGCGGAATAACGCGAAATTCCGTCTAGTTTTCAAGTGAAACTGCTCCCAAGGAGGGGATAAGTCATAAGATGAAAAGCTGAGAGCTGCTACAGGGTGAAGTTGCAAATGAACCCATAATCCCCCGTCCATTCTCTTAAAAGAATGAGGCTCTAACTGCTGATAGTTATCGTATAATAAGGTCGTTATGACGCGACTCCAGGCAGCCACATGTAATTTTGTAGTCTCCCCTTCTAATACGACACATTACTGTACCAAGCTCTAGTGTTAGGGCGATAAGGGGAGAGAGGGGTGGTGTGCTTTACAGCTGGTTTAGGGCACAAAGAGAGCGGGCTGGGAAATGTTCAGAGTCAGCAACTTGAAGGTGGCTACATGATTGCACCGACTCACGGAATTGCCGTGCGACCGAAATTGCTCGTGCTAGTAGCGATTTTTGCTGCGACTTTACTGAAATGTCAAAGCAAATGTTCAGGTCGTAATTGTCGTATATCTAGGGTATCATGAGGGCTGAAAAAGAAGACAGTCGTTACGAATCGTGACCTGAAACACGGGCGTCCGGTCTGAAAACGAGCTGATTGAAGCGGTATCTTGATAGAGAACAAGTATCGGTTGTGATATCGGTCCTATCGGCAGCTATATACGGCGTTCTGTCTTCCTTATTTGACACGCCTGACACCCTTAAAAGTCGAAAATATGCGAGGACACAATCAAAAATACCAAACACAATTAGAGCGACCAATTAACGGAACGGTAGAAACGCCAGGTCCTCTACTTTGTTATGCTCAAAATTTGCAATTGTTGGCGGTTAACAGTACTAAGTACCCCTCTGTAGCAAAATATTTTGTTTTTGTCGAAGCAATGTTTGAACATATTTAAAAAAAGGAAAAATAAGTACTAGGTTTAGATCAAAGCTTGAGCAAGTTCAATTTGTTATTATCAAAATTTAAGATTTAACAAAGAGTAAGAAAAAGATTGAAGAACTAGCAAGAAAAGTGCTAACTTTCTGTTGTGAATGAAAAATTGCAAAACGTGCCAAACACCGCTTGTTCTACACGCGCCACTAAAGTGTAACACTGTGCTTGATTATACAGAACTTTTTTCTACGCTTGAGCTGCGCGCACGTGCAGCAGATAAAACTTCTGTAAAGTTCTAGTTGTAATTCTAGTTGTAAAACTACTAACTTAAGGTCATCAGCCCAGCTGAATTAACTGTTCATCAGTTATGAATCCAAGGCTAGGTTCCTGAATACTTGTGCCGTGTAAATCTACACACAAACTTAAAGCTTTACTATTTCGAATCTTAAAAAGCGTGGCTTTAGTATGTGGCTCGCAAATATTTGCGTGATCATACTGACGATGTGCGGTTCATATCGATGACTGATTAGTAGAAATAGCGACATGGGTTTGGCGAAAATTTTCGTTTGGAATAAATATCTCCATGGGTAAATAACTTTACTGGCCTGACAGCCTAAATTAACATTAAACTCTTTGCCGCTGTATCACTGACCAACAACAAAACGATAAGATTTATCCAAGGTCAGATTAAACCCCTCCACAACCAATGAAACCAAATTTTAAGCAACCATAATCGTATAAGAGATTCTATAGCCCAGAAACCCAGTCAGACCTGTTCGAGAGCGGCTTTTAACGATGGAGGATCTAGATATTCGGACGTTCAGTTTCAATTTCAAAATCACCAGCATGGCTCAAAGATCTAAGGCGGACAAGTTAGCAAACTTTGAAAATAAAAAAGTTTGTAATTTGTTTCATATCATATCAAGTCACTATCCGATAATCTGTTGCAGTAAAAGTTTCTGCCACAATCTGTGATAGTTTGAGCTAACTTTAAGGATCGCTCGTCGTCTTTTTCAAGGGATCACACTGCTCAGTGATCAATGACAGAGTTCTTGCTAAGAAGACAGTGTTAACCCAAGGTAGCACCTCTGCTAAGTAGACAATGTTAACCCAAGGTAGCACCTCTGCTAAGTAGACAATGTTAACCCAAGGTAGCACCTCTGCTAAGTAGACAATGTTAACCCGAGGTAGCACCTCTGCTAAGTAGACAATGTTAACCCAAGGTAGCACCTCTGCTAAGTAGACAATGTTAACCCAGGGTAGCACCTCTGCTAAGTAGACAATGTTAAACCCGAGGTAGCACCTCTGCTAAGTAGACAATGTTAACCCAAGGTAGCACCTCTGCTAAGTAGACAATGTTAACCTGAGGTAGCACCTCTACTAAGTAGACAATGTTAACCCGAGGTAGCACCTCTGCTAAGTAGACAATGTTAACCCGAGTAACCGCTGGTAACACATCAGACCAATCAGCAGATCATGTGTGCGTGGGAGGAGAACAATGACGTTGTTAGACTCTATAAATATTTCCTACTTGGACTGCAACAAACTGACATGGCCCTTGTTAAAGTAACACTTATAATGACTGACATGGTTTAACTTTACTCTGATGATTGTATGATCGATACATGCTTTGGGCTGGGTCAAAATTCCAGGTATGAGAATCTGAGTAGACACCATTAACATAGTATAGGCGAGAGTTCTCCGATGAGGACCAGGCCAAGGAGAGAGTAATCAACTATTGCTGGTTTTAGAGTTGGCCTTTTTAATTTTCAAATCAAATTCTAACCTCAGTTCTTCCGGTTGAATACATTAGACATTGAGATTATCAACGTGAGCTCCAGGCAAAACTCATCACACTTCTCTGATACAGATCTGATCAACCGAAACAATTGTGATGCTTCATTGGCCCCCTAATTTCATGTTCTAGCACCCAAATCCCCGTTAGTTATAATTCCGCCCCGAAAAGGGTTCAATGAAGTAGACAGAATTAATTATCTTCCCGTCCATTGCCAACCTCCAAAGGGGCGCACTAGAGGGATCGACGAATGCCATCTCTTATCTCTTCCAGTCGACTCAGCCGAATGAACTGGAACGGGGGATCAGGGTAAACCGAAGAGGGTCTGCTGATGAACGACCAAGAGTCTTCCTTGTAGCTCCTGGTCCAGAAACTGAGAAAAACCGGACAGAAATCCAACTCCAAATCAAAAACAAAGTCCTCAATCTCAGGTCTTACAGTGACCTATCACACGTAACTGTCTTTCTATTTACGGAGTTGCACTTGGGCGAATAAAAGTGAATAATTCCCAAACGAAACTATAACAATAACAATTTAATTATAACAGTTAAAGATAAAATTACAAGTATGAGTCAATGTCATATTAGAAGCGCTGATTACGAAGTAGTGACCTAAGAGTAAGAGTCACATAACTGCGATACAGACTGCAACACCCTTATAATTCAAATATCAAATATAATGAGCCGGAAAATTAGCAGCACGACAAAATCAAGTTTTACGGGGCAAAAAGGCCCAAAACGGAGCAATAGCTCGCGTGGCCAAGTAGGGACCACGACAAGGAACCGCCGTTAAATTGATGCGGGGAGTGAGGTAAGTAGGTCACGTGACACTGAAAGACAGTTCGGCAAGTAGGTCACCTGACTCTGCTGATTAGCCGAGCTACCTACTTCCCATCTCCGTATCCACCTCCTGCTAATAAGAATCGAATTTAAATCTGAACCAAATCTAATCTTTGTGTCTCTTTAACGCGACTATCCAAAAGGTGGAGGCACCATTAGGGGTGCAGTTAATTCTGCGACAAACCTAAAATGACGGTGGAAACCCAACTGTGGCACTTGAAAAGTCTAAAATCAGCAGAAAATGGAGGAAAGAGCACCCCATGTGGATTTCTTCCTGGCGGAACAACCCGAGTTTGTAACTAAATTTGTTTAACGGCTCATTATTTGGTAGGGAAGTTTCTACGAGTAATCCGTTTTAAGTAGTAATTTTCAGTTCTGCAGAATTGAGATAGTGATATGAGGATCCAACCAATAGTAGGTTAGCTATTAACTCGACGAAATACAATGGACGATACTGTAGATAAATAAGACAAAATAAGGAAGGTAATCAAAAATTAAAGCCACTAACAAACAGCGTAGATATATAAATAGATAAAACGAAGTGGAGATAAGAAGTATTAACAATTCTTCCAGAATTAAAAGCTGTTTTCTATAGAAAATGGTTACTACATTACTAAGAAGTAAAAAAGTAAGATTATAAATTCATTTACTTCCACAACTTCAAACTTAAGGGCAGAGAACTCTACATATTATTCAAAATCAAAGGTATAACACAAAATTTAAGAGTATTGTGCAACAATAAATGGAACTATCAACAGCTGAAAAGAAGAACGAGAGGTGTTATTAGCAAAATAGAATTCAGGTGCCTTGGTGCGGCAGTGGGTGCGATAAGATTAAAACTTAAAGAAAATTAAATTTACCATGAGTTTTTAGATCAATCGAGCATGTCATCAATAATAACTCTCAGGGCCGACCTATGAAAAGAAAAAGTTGAAATGCTGCAGAACTATAATTATAGTATTATGAATTCCTCAGCGTTATAACAAAATAAGGCTCAAGACTAAAATTATTTGGTGTTGTCTTCTAATCTATTTTCCAGACTGTCTAGATCAGCGGTACACTAAATTTTATTAACTGTAGATGGCTGGGAGCTGCAAATAAACTTATAGCAACACGTATAGTGTGAACCATCAGACGGCACCTAAAATAGATCAAACGATTGTAAGTAATGTACATAGCAGCTGAGCAACCTAGTAATTGTATAACTAAACACATTATCAGTGCGCTAGAGTCCTATAAGTAGCGAAACAAGACGGAAAGGCGTTGCGATGACTAGACAAATGACACACTTACATTTTCGGA
Organism: Mnemiopsis leidyi; assembly: GCA_000226015.1. Lineage (NCBI taxonomy): Eukaryota > Metazoa > Ctenophora > Tentaculata > Lobata > Bolinopsidae > Mnemiopsis > Mnemiopsis leidyi. Next base: position 107,373 of record JH152823.1, on the reverse strand, counting down.
CTGACTGGAAATAAACGCGCAATGTGGAACAAACCATTAGGTCAGCGGCATGGCACGTGACCTCATATGGCGCGCGCGTCACCACGCGCAATCTCATATCAGTATTCAGTCATCAACTATCAAGGTGTCCTTTGCAGAAGTGCAGCAGTGATGTGTGTCCAACAAGTATAAGAAATGGCGGGAATTCAAAATACCATGGTAACGAGCGCCAACATAACAGCTTACACGTTGTTTTAGCTGAATAACTAGAACTGAATTCTTGTAGAGGTGGAAGTAGACGAGGGACATTTGGAACTGATTTAGTTGGCTTATCACGAATACTTATACAGTGCTGAGAAAGAATCGTCACCCCCTGTAAGAGGAAACGAAAGAATGGAATGAGGCCCGACATCATGCCCATGGTTGCACATTACATCAAAATCGAAAATAGGCTCCTAAAATACAACCTCTCTCCAAGAAAAGATAAAGGTCAGTCAGACGTCAGTCCCACCCCTAAAAGAAGGATGAAGCTAGGAGACGTAAATAGTGTTCGATAAGTAACGTTTATCGAGTGATCGTTTTGCAGTTGCTCTGCTCTAAAACGGTAGACCGCGATGTCTTTCCTTGATTGCCATTTTCGGTAAAGTGCAGACAAGGCCGGTCTGCTTGTAGGTCAAGTTTTGACACATTGGACTCTCGTAACTTGTTTATTCTTCTTAGATTATTAACTAACTAAATTACGAATAATTTCCTATCACGCTGTAACTGCTATTGTAGTATTATATGCCCCGATGGGATATATTTGGCCACGTAAACGAACCAAACCCGAATCTTTTGACCATGAATTTCATGAGTATTGTACCCAACCTTGATACTTTTTGGGATATCGAAATTTCAGGTTATAAATATGCCATCCTTGACGTCAGGAATTTCACTACGAAACAGGTGAGGTAGATGGAGCCAAAGGAATTGAATACAGGGTGGTGTTTGGCAGGGACCTAAGGAAGCCGCGTAATCTGACAAAACGATAGGGGCAAACTATTGTAGGCAAGTGACGGTAAATCCGTCAGGGGGAGCACCTGTGGCTAGGATCTGAGGTCAAGGAATCTGCCTCAAACTCTCTGGTTACGTTTACAAGTCAGGGAAGGGATACAGGAGCGGGAAATTTTGGTGTTATCTCGGTTAAACAAATAAGACAAGTTTTGCTCAGCAATAAAAGTAATAGTGAAGTAGAGAAATAAGTTATTTGAACTTGACATACACCACAGATTGCACAATGACTCACTTTTATTTCGGTAAAAATATCTCAGGCTCAAATTGTCTGATAATCCGTACACAGCTGTACAGTTGGGTTAAGATACTTGGTTGTGAATTGAGTTGTGGGTGGAAGAACTATGTTTTAAAAACCTACTTTACAAAAATTAGATTAAATCTATATTTGGAATATCTATACTTAACCGCCAAATCATTTTTGTATTTATCGCAAACCAAAGAAAATTGTGGCTAAACAGCGGTCATCCAGTCTAAGTACCCTTTTAAAAAGTTAGTGTCATTTAACCATTGCGTATTTTTTTCTGTAAGGTATCAACAAAACTAATACTAAAAACAATAGGTAAGTGAGGATAAAACTAGAAAAATGCGGTCAATCCAGTTATTCAGTTCAACAATATCATTTCCCGATAAAATAATAGAGTTAACAATGTATGAAGATAAGCTAAGTTTATGACTTCCAAGGGAGTAACTCCCCCTTGGCCTCAGTGAGATTCGGTAAAATATCAAGATGGACTAATATGATGTACTGATATGATGGACTCGTACCTGATATCATGATATACTCAACAGTTAGATTGGCGACATTGGCAATTTGAATCATAGCGGGAGAAATTCCTAGAAAAGGCAAGGCCGTGGCCGAGTTAAATAACCAAATAATTGATCTTGTCTCCAAAAATAAAAATAGGAAAGTGACTATAGTTAAGTGCATTTAAAAGGGACCGGGAGACGTGGCCCCGGGAAATAATTGTCATAGTAAAGAGGACGTTTTTCACCACCATAGTTCAAATGCTAGATATCAACATTTACGAATTTATGTCGGAAGAGGTAGGAAATTTCGAGAGGTATGAAGTTACGTCACCATATAGGCATTATTCCAAATATTTGTCCTACTTTCGATCAGAGGACGTATGATCATGCTTCACATAGTTGCACATAACTTTAACGGATATCATGAGGCTGATATCTTAAAATGTGAGGCAAATATAGATCATAATTTTGACAAATTTGGCTAGGGTATCGGACAAAATATTCAAAATATCTTTTTCAGTCTGAACGTCAAAAGTAAGTTCCTCAAAATTCAATGAACTTACATATTTAGCCAATAATTTATCCAAAAGTGGTTGTATGTCGTCTCAAATTGTTGGATTTTGGAAAACTGAAAAGCATTTCAATAGATTTACTCATACCGCTTCCAGCACTTTTCGACATGCCAATTCTAGACAAATCTCACATTATTTTGAAGAACAAATTGTAAAAGTAACCACTAGTTCTCGTAAAATTAGGCGATTTTGTTTTCAATGACCCGAAATTGATGTTAAATTTCAAAGATAATCATAGAAACTTTAACTGTGCTATGGTAGTTTTCGTTGCAAAGAAACTTTGTAAGTCCTTCAAAAATGAAGCTTAAAACTGAATGATTATGTTGATTAAGATACGATGTGTTGAAAATTGGAACAGTAAAAAAGGATTAGCCTAAACTTACCGATATAATGAATAGTTAACTTTATGAACTTTTATATTTATTATTTGGAATTCACCCATCTACAATTTATATCATGATATCATAAGAATGTAACGGAAACCTACTAAAATATTATTTTTATCAACGGAGAAAAACAAGGAGCCCTCAAACTTTATCGTAATGTATCATCGCAAACGGAATAATCACAGAAATAAAAAAATTACTGGACAATTCCGTATCATGTTAAACTGAAATTCAGAGCACTTATATCAAATAATTTAACCCAATATACTATTCGCGGCTGTACAAAAGAACTGTGTTATTCTCATGTTAAAATGTAAAATCTCTGCAGTGCAAATTAATTGGCAAAAGTGAGATGAAGATTAACTTGGGAATTTCTTTGGGAGTCCCTAGAGATAAATACATTCGGGTGAATTTATCAACAATACTACTTTAATCAATAACAACTGCTCATGTTATGAGTAAATTTCAAATCTAGCGAAATGAGAACTACACCCCGGCTGTTAAACGGGGTGTAATGCTGACAATTCCCCGAAAATTCTACTCAGTTTTCTTTTCGTCCACCTTAGCTTCTTCCTTTGTTTCCTCATCGTACGCAAACAGAGTTGCGAAATCTCCTGAAAATGAAATTTGTAGACACGATTATAAATATTGGACCAATTTGAATATCAATCTGGGTACCACCGTTAAGTGCAGGTAAGTGAAGTTAATGAGCAGAAATTTTATGGCCTTACTTACTATACGATTATAGGTAAGACGTGCTTTGGGAGTGAATAAATAAAACGAACAAGAATACGAATTATTAGTCTACTGTTGTTGACACTGCGGTTGACAACGGAATTCGATCGTACAGTCAGGCGTTGTCAAGGACAATTAAAGATTCAGTACCAGTCTTGTCAGAGCAAACACTTAAAAAAGTCGTGCAAGAAGCGGTTACTGATGAAGATCGATCGAGAAATGTAGTTGTGTTTGGTCTATCAGAGGAAGCATCTGAAGATCTTGACTGTAAGATAACGAGTCTGTTTAATGACATTGAAGAGAAACCGAGTTTCGAAGCTGTACGGATTGGGGAGCAGTCAGACGACACGAACAGACCTGTCAAAGTTTGTCTTCGCAACACTGAAACCGTTCACCGGATTTTACAGAAAGCGAAGAACTTGAGAAAATCTGCAACGCACAGCAAAGTTTATGTTCAACCGGACAGGTCACCCGAAGAGCGGGCCAAGCACAGAGAACTTGTGGCGGAAATGAGGAGGAGGGCTAGTGAAAACCCGGACAATTATTACTTCATTTTAAGCGGGGAAATATTCCATAGAGATAAGGCCTAATACAAACATTTTTATCTTGCATAATGTAAAAATATCTGCTACAACATGTATGACAATAGGAATTTATAGTTTGTGTAAGTGTAGCAGGGACTGTAGGTATTTTAACTCAGATGGGACGTTTTTATCATACTGTATTCGAGTAGATTAAAATATACATCATTTGTGTGCTTTATAATGAATATAATGATATTTCAATATATCATGATATGTTTAACGGTGAGGTAGTTGTGCTATTAGTTATTGGAATAGTAATTTTACATAAACAGACTGGTCAGAGTATTTAGGAGCGATCATAAGCTACCAGCACGAGAGTCCCGCACCGGTACTCTGGTCAATCAGTGTTATGTTTGAGACTGACGAAGAATTTTATATTATATGATTGACTGCGGTGTAAATATTAAATTTTGTTTCATTAAATTTTGTTTCATTAGTAATCGTGGTATAATATAAGTTATCAAAGTTTTAGTATTTAATATAAGTTGTCTAAGTTTTAGTATAATGTAAGTTATCTAAGTCTTACAAAAAGTACAAACTTACCCTTGACAAGGCCGACAAGAAGTTTTTAGTTTAAGTATAATGCAAAATATCTAAGTCTTACAAAAAGTACGAACTTACCCTTGACAAGGCCGACAAGAAGGGGGATACCAACGCAGGTAGGAACCAAGTAGAGGAGAGCAGGCTGGGCCGCGTTAAAGATCGTCAGTACTCCGATAGTCATGGCCAGACCGAGAATGTAGGCCATGAAGCCCGAGTAGAAGTAGAGCTTGGAGTCTTCGCCTTTACTGCAGGGAGGGAGGGGGTTGGGTGGAGCATTCGTGAGTTATGTTTAGACGTGCGGTTTCAGACGTGCCCTAAATTTTCCGAACAATCGGGAAAATTTAGGGCACATCTATCGGGGATTACCTTAGGAAGGAGTAAAAAACTCTGCATTTATCTCTGTGGCACTTAACTAGCCGTAATTCAACTATAGCATTTATGACAATATAAGCAGTCTACTCGCACATTGCAATTCAGACAGTACTCGAGTACGCTACTCATTGACTATCGACCAAGTTTTAAAATTGACATAGCTTGGGTAACCATACATACTTGGTTTGGAGGATGATCTCATCATCACTCCAATCCGTTTATGCCGAAAAAATGTGACAATTTTTTATGTAATCCAGGGTGCTTGGACCATCAGGGCAGCAGGAGAGGGATCATCAAGATCTTATGTCTTACCTGACATCGTAGCGGAGAAGCAGGGCTATGAACACACCCGGAAGAACTATGTCTCCTAGACCCAGCATGGCGAAGTTGCTCCCGAAGATTCCATTCTCGATGAAGTCCATGGGAAAGACAACTGAGGGAGAGAGACATCGAGTCAGTTTTTAAAGTACGAATAACCGCGAATTAGAAAATTGCCTGATCAATTTGGGGTTTTAAAAGCCATAATAAAGTAGCCAATTTTGCGGGGACTGTGAATGAATCATCGTTGAAAAAGATATCCTGTTAATTGAAATACCTTAACCTAATTAAATAATGCACCTTACAGTGAACAATAATACTTCTATGATATGTATAATTGATGGCAGCAGAAGTAAAAATCAATCTTCATCCCGAAAACCCGAAACCTTTGATTGGAGCATCGAGATTTTTGGCAACCTCAACCATGACTTCAGTTCCGAACACCTGAAACAAAGTGAATAAGTTATCTAGGCACACGTGTAGAACGATGAAAATCCATCCGCCAGAACCAGTAGAGTGAAAAGAAACTAAAAAGTAAAATCTGTTCCTTGAAAGAACAGAGCTAACGAGCGCGACAAGTTTTCTTTTCTTTTCTCAGCGTTGGGTTTTTTAAATGATACTTACCCAGAATATATCGTAGAAGAAGAGGAGAGAAAGAAGAATACAGCCGTTCTTCACACTGAAATAATTTGTTTTAGTTGTAAAGCCATAACGACATTAAAATCTAATCAAAATGTAGTGTTATTATACATAATTTCAAAATATGTAGAGAAATGTTAAAAAGTCAGAGAGATTTTGGAAATTAGTACCTGCCGAGTGAAATCATCTCGATACCATTGACAGAGAATGCTAGGCCAAATATGTTGTTCGCCAGCCAGTGCTGAAATTATTGCTTTATTAAGGTATTTAGGTTAATTAGACCGATTAAGAAAACTTTAATTGATTCATGTGTCTTCTCAGTAAAATCATGAATGTTTTGAATTAGAAATTCGAATTCATTAACAGTACTATTATGCTGTCAGATTTTTTCCCAAGACCAGTATGAAAGAAATTATTTTGACAATAGCATCAGTTGTTTCAAGTTGTAAAAATCAAAATTGTGAAAATTAACGTATTGGATTGCTGATTTAACAAGTTTGAATTCCTTTATGATTTCCAATTGAATCAGGGCCCTCTATTTCCGCAACCACTGAGATTCCCTTGTCAAAACAGGGCCCACGAGACACTCACATGGACTTTTAGACGGTAGTATTGATGATAAAACGTGCTGGAGATTGCAACAAATATTGTCGTTCACAGGAGGGGTAAATTTGTAACACTTGATAGTTGGTCTACATATATCACGGAAAGACGAACACAATAGACAGGTCATGTGTCCAAGACATAGGAGCAGCCCCAGATAATTATGGTCCGTCTAGATGGACTGAATATCAGCTCCGTGCTCATTAGCCTCTTCATGGACACCTTATCGCAACATTAGCGGCAGATCATCTTAAAGAACTATAGTGGGGTTGTTTTACTTCTGCAGAAAGAAAATATATACTACTGGGAAATAAACAATAAACGCGTAAAAGCCCTCTTTTGTACTTATCGCTACTCAGCCCCAAGGTTTAGTGCCATTAAAAAATTCCGCGACATGACAAGAAATAATTTGTGGGAGTATCTTAAGACCAAATTGGAAACGTCAAGTTTAATCGTCTGTCAGCTCGACTTACGACTAGGCAAGTGAGGGACTTAAGTCCTGGCCACGTCATGTCACAGCAGTTGTCTACTCGTTGTCATGACTACTTCCTTGTGATTCATTTTAAACAAATAGGAAAATTTTCCACTCCCGTAAATTGTAGTTCGAAACGATTCAACAACTGGGAAAGAATTTCACCGTTTTTGTGACAATTGGAATTTGCAGTTTTACCGGGCGATTTTAAGAAAAGCCTGAGCCTAAATAGTCGAATTCATAGTAATTTGAAAAGTAATTAGCAAGGTCTACGATTCCCATCGCAATTCAAGAGAATCTTGTTCCATTTTTGACGATAGCTACTGTGTAATCAGTCATCCCAACAATAACTGTATTGGAGTTACCTTGTAAATTAACCCGTTCGAAAAACGTGTCAAGGTATCGGGCAGCTCTTCGACAAAACGTGGCCTGGTTAATAGTTTTAAATTTTACGACAACTTCTGCCGTCGTAAGTGAGATTTCCAGCCCTTCCAACCGCCATTACGAGATGCAATAAATATTGCGGTACATAGCTATGACTTATTTCATGTACAGCGGGATATCTCTCATAAAAGCTGCCCGGTGTAGCTACGTTATAACTTATACCACTTAATCAAATGGACGAACCCTGCCAGCGCATTGACTCTATTGTGCAACATGTCAAGGATTTGAAAACTACCGCGCGCGCATGATTATCGTTCGTTTGCGCTGAAAAGTAGTGTACTACCAAGCAGAAATCTTTGCGCGCCAGGAAAAAATGACTAGCCTACGTGGATCGAAAATTACTTCGCAATACCTTTAAGAAACAAACTGTGTCCCCGAAGTAACCAATCCTACCTTCTTCATCAGATACCACACTCCGAAAGCAGCTGATAGCACCATGGAAACTACGTGAAGCATGTCAAATTTACACTCCAAATAAACTGAAAGTTATAGTAGAATAACGAGTTAGTACTACAAAAATTTATCAAATTTATCTTAAACAGTGAATATGAAAGACGGATTTTTAGGGACCTCAAATCCTGTGGATCTAAAAGTTAAGTTTCTGGAAATAACTAATTGTATGAGTTTTATCCCATCTTGCAGGTACTAACTATTAGATCCTTTGTTAAACTTGAGATGGTATAACTCGGTCTCAACTAATAAAGATGCTCCAGGTATAATTCCAACAACCGGCCTGAAACGCAGAGCGATTGTTAGATTAGATATTTAATTAATTGCTAATTCAAATACTTTAAAAGCAGGTACACATACATTAAACACCAATAACGGTTTAAAGATCACGACATTACAAAAGCTAGTCGCAGCCAGCATATAAAGGCCTGTAGACTAGATGGCCGACTAGATGCTGTTGTACGGCTATATAAAAGCTATAGTTGTGCCATCTATGAGTGAAATGGAGCGGATAATTACGAATACATAGCAAGAATAAGTAAACTTCAAAATATGTACTTACCGCAATATGGCTGTTAGAGCTAGCGATCCAACTATGAAGAAGTAGGATGCTACAACTAGGTTCAAATGATCAGCAGACAGATACTGAAAATTATTTAAATGTTAGCATCATTTCGTCTTATCATAGATGAACAGAGAACACTCGCAATAAATAGCCTGAAATAGAGTGGAAGTAAAAATCTCAGTTCACCCCTGTCTCTTTCATCTCCTACCGACACAACTTTACAACATGCTGAGAGAATCGGTGGATCGAATGCAAACCGCCTGGGATTAAATATATCCACTAATCCAGCCGAGGGATACGACATCTTCCAACTTCGTTCTACCATCAACAACTGTTGTACACCCACCACAGCCGGTTAAACTTGGCTCCTCTATGTTAGAAGCTGGGCATACATCTAAAATCTATGCAACTAAATGCGCCAAAACTCCAAATGCTCTAATTAAATGCGTCTTTAAAAGTACTTATAAAGTGAACGTGTGCATCAAACCGATCGTCAAACAAACCAACAAATTGTACCACACACAATACTAAACAAATTACAAACATTATAGCTGATTGAACAGGAAAACACAAAACAAACCGAGCAAACTGACAAAAAAGACCTATTACAACAAGTAAGAATGGGAATTACCATCTATCACCCTAATCCCACCTACCTACTTCCCAAATTGCCAGATTTTAAGCAGCTCATCCCCCAATTAACTCTCCCAGATAAATAACTTAACCATATAAAACTACTATATAAATTTTAACAGTTCAAACATGTTACTTACTCACGGCACAACACACAGACAGTCCTGACAATGTTTCCAATACAACAACTCAAAGAGCAAGAAAACCTACAACTCGTCACCGTGATACAAAACTGCTGGGGTCACTACAATACAACCGGGATTACCATCTCAATACTCGCTCTAATACTCTATAAGCTGGGAACTACTAAAAACCTGCTCCGACTCTTGCTACCGAATGGATTCTCAAGTTCTAAGAACGGAACTGGTAGGCTTCTTACAGGGTGATGTCTGGCATCTGTACACATGCCAACCGTCGTTACCAGGACTGAGTTTATGTTATGGTATGAAGTAACTTGTGGTTGGGAATTTTCCACATTAGCATTCCAGTCGAGTTTTCTGATTTAAAAACAAATGTGCACGACTTTATCCCTGTTAGAAATTGTACACACAGTACACACTAACCTTGACAACAAGATAGATACCGAACAGCATACTACTGGCCAGGATTGGGAACATGTACACATCCTTCGTAGACATGGTCTCTACCGCTTCTCCATTTTCCTGAGAAAGAGGATTATTGCAGGTGTTTGTGTTTGTTATAGGAAACTGATAGGGAGCAGTATTTTTGGGGACGTGTCTCAAATCCTTCATATAACATACAGATAGTGTCACTTAACATTGATTGGATGTATCTAACTTTTCATAGGTTCATCACTGTCACAATGATCCTGCACAATAAAACTGGAAAACTCACTTTGGATTTGCGGTGGTAGGAGATTGATCTGAAAGAACCCCAGAAAATGGGGACGACTGCCATGAGAAACAGACTGATGTAAGCAAGGGTCAGGCCCTCAGTTGAAGCAGCTGCACGGCCTGTAACATTCTTGACAACCTGCAGCAATAAAATATTGTAAAGGAATCACATCAGAAAAATACTTAAAATGGCTGTAATATATTTGATTGATGATTGATAATATAGAGTAAAAACCGACACAAGGAATAATAAATACCTCTGGTACTACTTCCTCCACAGTTTGTGCAACTGGATCTTCCATCGTCTGCCTATCTTATCAAATAATCCAATTAGTAAATTTAAGATATGGGCATAACCCAATATAAGGTGTCAGGGAGGTCCTAAAATTATCGCAAAATTTTTCCCAATTAACATGTGGTCTTGGGGTTGGCAAAATTCTTTTCCCCCTACTACTCTGTAATTATAGGATTTTAACAACCTTTATGGCATATTCATTTTTAGTGTATATCAGCCATTTATTGTGGATCACATGCTTTTGGACCTTTTCTGTATTTTGTTTGGCCTTTTCTAATGATGGCATTTTTCTAGACACACATTCATGTCCAAATTTGCGTCGTGAAAGCCAACTAGAATTCAGTTTTGCACCCAAGAGTAGTTGATTGGGGCCACCTCCAAGACAACATCAAACAAAATCGAAAGGGTCAGATGTCAGTCCTCATGTTTTTCTGCTTTAACAGTTGTACACCTGAGAATGAGCCAGCACAAAACAACAACACAGAGAGGACAAAGGTAATCTCTAAATCAGTGATTCAAACTAAGATAGGTGAAATGACTTTCTATGCAGGAGATCCAAGGTTCGATTCCCAAATCCACCAATCCTAGAGGAGTGCGCTAAGGGCATTTGCCTATGCAATCTTCTTTGGGCGACTCAGCAGAATGACGGGGAAACTGCAATTGAGGGTTAAATGAGGAGGGTCTCCCCGTTAAAAGATCTAGAATCTTCCGGGAGCCACTATACTATAACTGTAAAAGTCTGGGTACAGGTGTAACAAAATAAAAAATACAAAATAGCAAAGAGACTGTAGACCTGAAACTCCTTATCTGCAAGCTTAAAAGATACGGGTTTCACAAAAAACTCATTCGCTGGATTGAATCTTTTCTCTCGGATCGAGAACAGGTGGTAGTGCTTAATGGGGTTCACTCTGACTCTAAAGTTTTAAGTGGTGTACCTCAAGGAAGCGTTTTGGGCCCGCTATTCTTTATCCTGTTTATAAACGATCTCGAGCAAGTCGTGGCTTCATCTACTGCGAGTTTTTTCGCCGATGACACTAGAGTTTTGAAACAGATTCGCTGTTACCCGCTTTCACCAGACCTGTTTAAAATTTTCATACAGAACCTTTCATCGCTTCTTAAATCCACTGGTGACTACCCGAAACTTGCTGACCTTATTATTTCCCATTTACTTTGGGCTGACGACCTTGTTCTTTTAGCACTTAGTCTAGCGGCCTTGCAAGAAAACATAAATATATTACTCCAATTTTGTCAACTCATGGGCCTTGATATAAATATCAACAAGACAAAAGTCGTCACATTTCACCCACCCAGATCCAAGCACACCCTAGGCCAATTCTATCTTGGAAAGCTCCCTATAAAAATCACAGAGACCTACTGCTATCTTGGCATTGTTTTTCACCAAAATGGAACATTCTCCGCAGCCAATGCTGAACTGGGAGCCAAAGCCCTACGTGCTCTGTACGGCCTGGAAAAAAGATTTTTTGACTGAAAGGACCATGAGGGTTTGTGTAGAAGGGCAATGGTCTGAGGTAAAACACGTCCTATCTGGTGTTCCTCAAGGATCACTTTTAGGCCCATTGCTTTTTCCCAGGAAACCTTCCGGACTATGAGCTAACTTTGCGAGCATATGAGCTAGAGAGCTCCGGTTTGTTGCAAAAAATTTGTTTTTTAAATATCTCGTTGGCTCCCCAGGAGCCTCCTGGGAAA
>JH152823.1:61065-74511 GCA_000226015.1 Mnemiopsis leidyi | reverse complement strand
TTAGATTTACTACATCCAGGTATTCTACTTGTTCTTTATAAAGCTACCTTTAGATTTACTACATCCAGATATTTTACTTGTTCTTTATAAGGCTACCTTAAGATAAACTACATCCAGATATTTTACTTGTTCTTTATAAAGCTACCTTTAGATTTACTACATCCAGGTATTCTACTTGTTCTTTATAAGGCTGTCCCACAATGTCTCTGTATAGTTTCTAGAATTGGATTTCCTTATACGTCTTAAACTTAACTGATATAAATTAGTGCTAATAATTCAATAAACTGCCCCTTCCCCTTGCAGCGGCGTAACGATGCCCCGGCCACCCCGGGGGCGCCAAATCGTCATAAAAATATGGGACAATTTTGCAAGATTAACTGCGCGACTACCAAAATCGCCTGTTTGGTTTAATAACTTCACTATTTATTTAGATTTTTCTGCAATTTTTTCACAAATTGATCCCAGTAAGCCCTTACACCAGGGGCGCCAATTAGGGGCGCATTTTCATCGCCGAGGGGCGCCATATTGGCTAGACCAACTACGTTACGCCACTGTCCCCTTGATCCTTCTGAGAAAATACAACATCTTAAACTTTGCAATTGCTAACGATGCTGTGGTGAAAAATCGATTTTCATGTCAATATACATGTACATATACTATAACAGTATACACTATACATATTATATGCACACTTACTACAGGTATACGAGGAGACTAGTGGTGTATCGTACGGTGATCCTGTAAAACGAACTGGAAAACCTTTGTCTGTCGAGCTTGGACCTGGTAATTAGTTACTTTTTGAATTATTAGTTACTTAAATTTAGTTATCATTTTGTAACAGCTGACCTCGATCAGTAGTTCGTAAGTGATCTTTCCTTTATATCATCTATTATCCTTAATATCATAATTTATTAACATCAAATTAAATTGACTGCACTGGCCACTGATGTTTGATAGTTACTTGAATAAGTAACTACAAAACATTATTATCATGTACAATTATATTGCAAATCTGAAATTTCCTTCTTTTTATTAACTCTCAGGAATCATTAACACTATTTAATTACAGGCATAATGAACAGCATCTACGACGGTATTCAACGTCCTTTAGAGGTAAGTGCAGATATTAAGGTCTGCTGCTACACATTTTATATTTTATCAGAACAATACATTCAATATACTCTGGACTTTCTGTCCTCAGCCATGAACTTACAGGCGCTATAAGTATGTCTCTATTAGCAAGGTCTTCAGTTAGAAATTATTTTGCTAATCTGCTGTACTTGTTAAGCTAATTTTAAGTACAAAGTACAACTCCTGGACCTGAAAACCTCTTAAGAGAATGCAATTCTAGTTGATTTCATCGGACTTTTCTGCTGGTCCAGTGTAGTGTTTCCTTAAAGCCAAATGCAAATGTTCAATAAAAAGCAAAGCTAATTTAGCGCACACGACACCTGTTGAAGCCGCGCATTACGGAAGTTACGTTTAGATAAATTTGTGGATGTTATACCAGTATCTACTGTAGCTAATGACGAAAAGACATGGACATCATTCTTAATTATTTATCATTATTGATTATTAACCTTGCAACAGGTTTAAAATTGACAAAATGTCGATAAAAACCTACCTCTATCCTAGCTTACTGTTAAAAGTCACTGAAACCCACTACTCGCAGGTTATCGGTAAAAACACGGGTTCTATCTACATTCCCCACGGAGTCAACGTTCCTGCTCTGGACCGGAAAAAGGAGTGGGAGTTTACCCCCGACCCCAGTGTAACTGTCGGCACTCATATTACCGGTTTGTCTTTATCTCGGACAATTTTACTTTAATCAAACGATTTAATTTACTTTAATGGTGCATAAATTATCCATCTTCGGAACTGCAATCCACATCGTATAAAAACTGAGGGCAAACTAACTTCGCTCTTATCACCATTATGATTGATGTATGTTACATGGTAGATCGTAATTGATTCTTTTGTCAAGCCTCCGTTACGTTTCCCCAGAGATTTTGCCCCACTTAACATCGTGCCTCACTAACGTCGTGCCTAACCTTTACCTTTAGTGAACCTTTAGTGACTAACAGCTTGCCTCACTAACGTCGTGCCTAACTAACATCGTGCCTAACTAACATCGTGCCTAACTAACATCGTGCCTAACTAACGTCGTGCCTAACTAACATCGTGCCTAACTAACATCGTGCCTAACTAACGTCGTGCCTCACTAACATCGTGCCTAACTAACGTCGTGCCTCACTTACGTCGGACCCCCGGCCCTGTTCCAGTAAACTGTCGCCAAGGGATAATGTCCCAGTAATGGGTTTTGGGGTACGGTCTTGGATATGACGAAAAACAATATGATTACTCAACCCACCGCTATAATAGGAGCAGGCATCCTCTGACATTGACTCCAAACACTATCACATAACATTAATCGGCAAACTGTGCAGAACTGGCTACGTAGTTCTGGTTAGTTGTCCCACCAATAAAATCCCTTGTATTTCAGGAGGTGATACGTTCGGATCCGTCCCAGAAAACACACTTATCAGACAGTCAATAATGCTGATCCCTAACGCTAAGGGAATTGTTACCTACATAGCTCCTAAAGGAATGTACACCGTCACCGACACTGTACTCGAAATTGAGTTCGAGGGAAAAAAGTCAAAACACTCGATGATGCAGGCAAGTGACTTAGTTTTACGAAATATGAGGTCATATCAAACCTAGCTACTGCCACGGGACGTTGTAGAGCGTAAGGGAAACTACAAAACTGACTAACACAAATATACAGTAAAACCTTGACTTATTGTGCCTCGGTTTACCGTGTCCAACGATTTGCCGGGCCTTCTCCCTTTTCCCCGATATTCTCAACATGTTTACAAGTATTCGGAAATTTCGTATAAAAATTAAAGTTTTCTGACCGTGTGACCCCGTTATATAATAGTTGTCAACCGTCAGCTAATACACAAGTGTACTGATAGGTGAACAAGTGCAAATGATTCAAATGAAACAATCGGCCTTGAGATCCCCAGCTCAAGAGTAGATTCAGAACGTTTGATCCATCCTTGCAGTATTCAATCTAAACTTACTAACACTGAAATATACTAGGTGTGGCCTGTGAGAACTCCTAGACCGGTGGCTGAAAAGCTGGCAGCCAACAACCCACTTCTCACCGGACAGCGCGTATTAGATGCTCTCTTTCCGTGAGTAAAGATATTTGTATTAACTTGTCCTGTAATCGCTCTCTTTCCGTGAGTAAAGATATTTGTTTTCGCAGTAAAATATTTCTTATCCCTTCTTTTTTGGGAAGCAGAAAAGCAATGAGAAGCTTTTAAAGAAGTCCGATTCGGGGACGGAGTTCGTTAGTCAGAAGTTAAACAAACGGATAATTGACAATTGGTCCAGCCACACATGTTTTATTCTCATAGTACACTTACCAAGTACCGACAGGCCTGGTACTATGGCTGTGGCTGCCAACTATTTGTACACGGCATTTACTAAAAGCAACTGTAGACTACGTGCGAATTGCGACTTGCCAGAGATATCGCCAGCAGAAAGTTTGACTTTTACGCATAGCTTCGAAATCTCGAGCTTTGGTGTCGAAGAAACGCTCAGGATTTTTCGCTTTCTTGCTAATCCGTCATCTATAACCGTTGGCAGGGGATCAAAACTGTTTGTATGTTTAAGGCGATGTCTGAAATCACGCGAATTTGTCTGGGTTTTGATCTCGAATTGGTCGGAAAAGCACCTCTGTAAAACTGTGGCATTATACGTTCAACTTAGTTGCGAAACATCCATTGTTCTTTATCAGCCTGATAAGGCACAGCTCGGTATATTGACACGGCTAATTGTTTTTCTGCTGAGCCAAGATTTTTACGCCGCCTTGTCATGATCTCCTCCAATAGATATATTGGCTTTTGTAGCACCTCTCATATAGAGCTTTCTTCGACGTTTTCAATTTTGGTCTATATAATAGAATTGCCAATAAAGCACTGTTCAGTTGTATGTGAGCACTGAGCGAAGATGTTGATAACTGTCAGTCTGTTCTGCTGTTTTCTAACTTCTTGATTCAAAAAAGGCCGTATTTCTTAATTCTTAAGAGGTTAATTTTCTCTAATCGAATAAGACGTGATACATCTATATCATGTAGAAACTTTATTGTAATATTTTTAGACGGAAACACCCGTTTTTCACCTGAAACATCACTTACCTAAAATATCACGTAAAATGAAATTTCATCACTCCCTTTATCAAAAGTTCTATCAATAAATAGGTTGTAAAAGTTATCTTTATGAATTAAGAAATACCAAATTTAGAAATTTGACCTTAAAAAATGGCGTTGATTTAAAGTTTTTACCTGATATAGATGCTTCTTCGTAGGGGGCGCTCAAAAGAAGAAACACCGCTGTGAGATAAGGCCGGGACGGCCTTGTGTTCTCCCCAGTCATGTAGTTTTGTTAAAGCGTTTGAGCTCTGGTTATTCCATATCGTCGTTTGTGCCTATCAGTGTTGGTTGAAACGATTCCTGGAACATATGTAGCCGGCTATTTTCCTGAGTGGAAAGCGGTCGGCTATTCCAGAGACACTTGCATTGCAAACGTGCCAAGATTACCTTGGGTTGCTTACTCTTCAAATTCCAATTCACTACTAACGTATCGAGGAGGTATATTCAGGTGCCTGAGCTGGGACTTGCCTAGTTGTGTGACACTTGCATAGTAGCGGTTAAAGAATCGTCCTCTCCTTTTGAACCACATCG
The DNA here is from genome assembly GCA_000226015.1 of Mnemiopsis leidyi. NCBI lineage: Eukaryota > Metazoa > Ctenophora > Tentaculata > Lobata > Bolinopsidae > Mnemiopsis > Mnemiopsis leidyi. The sequence continues at coordinate 69,758 of JH152823.1, read as the reverse complement.
GACTCTGCCCGATAAAGTGGCTCATGGTATCCACCCCCATGGAGCAGTGAGGACATAACCTAGAAATGCTCTGTTTGTACTTATTGAGGTGGTAGTTTAGCTCACAGTGGTACGTAAGGTACTGTGTAGCTGCCCTAAGTTTGTTTTTCCAAGATTGGACTGGGACTTGGTGTAGGACTCACCGTGCGATTCCGCTGCTTGAGAGCGGTCTTTTATACTGTCCTGAGGACAGTAAGAGTGACATTGTCTGCTGCGTTGTCACAAAAAAAGATATAGATGTGTCACTTCTTATTCGATCAGAGAAAATTAACGTCTTAAGAATCCCTTTACACATGCGACTAAACAACAATCAGCTGCCTTAATTCATTATTTCTTACTGATATCCACGAATACTTAAAGATTCGCATTTTATGTATTGATAAGAAATAAGAGTATTTTGCAAATCATCTACGGTAACCATCAAATATTTTTCCTATCGCAAAAAGATCGTACAGAAAAAAACTGTTTATCCGTTTCTCTATAAATCGAAGAACAAACGTCGCTGAGATACTATTAAATGGCTTTTTGGAGCTCAATTAATCTTCTTCACATTGCTCTCCTGATTTCTTCCGTGTTTCTTACTTCTGGTTCCCCTAAATCTGGTAATTATTTATAATTTCTCATTTTTCTGCTTTTTTTTTTCCTTTCATGCACCGGTCGTCGAATACGATTCAACCGAAATTATTTTTCCCCAATAACATCGCTTAGTATCAGTCATCGTGCAATCGTTTGGGCTTGTTCATCGAAAATTGATCAGCTGAAGACGGTCAGCAAATAAAGGGATCGTTGTTCAGTTCTCGAATAAACTCTAACTAGGGATTTTAAGTTTTAACTAAAGATTGTGAATTTTAAAACTAAAAAGTTTTCAAGACTTAACAATATAAAAAATACAAATAATTTGAGTTCGTGGGTGTGTGATTTTGTTTACGCTTTCCATGCAGCAGACTGGGGTTTGATTGCCGGCTGTGGCAAGTCGGCCAGTCACCAGACTGCGTCTGGTACAGTCTCGGCTGGAAATAAACACTCCCTGGCTCGTAAGATGAACCCCCTACAGCTAGTTAAGTGCCTCGGTACGGAGTGGCTGATGGTTAAAGAAAAGGAGATGAGCACCTCAGGCTATCCCGTCTAAGGGAGTGACATTATGCATTGCATTTGTATTTATTTGGGTGAAGATAAATGACAATTTACTGCAACATCTTTTTTCCTTTTTCCTTGCCTCCGTGAGTGAGACTAAGTCCCACCTGGGATAATTCACACCCCACTTGGGCAACATGTCCCACGTCGGATAATGCACGTCCACTTTAAACACAACGTCCCACGTCGGATAATGCACGCCCTACTTGGAACACAACGTCCCACGGGTGGACAGGCAAAAGGCTCGAACGTTTGCACATTGACCTTTTAAACACCATGTTATATTATAATATCGAGCTTCCTTAAAATGAGGACCTGAAAAAGGTTTCCTCCCCAGTCCCCACTTGAAACCACATATTATATCATAATAATATTAATATACGTAATCTGTCGCTTATCTTTTCAATTCAACTATCACTGATGTATTATACAACAACGATCAGGTCGATAGCAAGAACAAATATATATACTCAATATTATAATTTCATATACTCAATATTTTAATTTTATGAAAGGTATGATAAAATTGTATTATATTTAAATTATATACTATTGTAAATGCGATGTTATTGGGGACCAATAGAAAAAGGTATTCTTGGCCAGTGTCAATGACTGCGATTGACCAATGAGAAGTTAAGTATGACCAATCGATATCAAGAAAAACTTGTCACATCCCCTACAATATCTCCTCAGACTTGCTGCAGGTAATATCGACGGTTTTGTGAAAAGGCTCATCGAGTCATTGAAAATGTATAATATCGTATACGATGGGGGTGTGATGAATGCTTTATCACACTATGATAGGAGCCAAATTTGGGAAAGTTACTCATAAAATTTGGGAAAGTTAGTTATAAAATAGCTCATTCTGAACAGCTGTAGACGATCGGTCTGTTACGTAATTTCTGAAATAACTAGGTATATAACATGCAGCCAAATCCATTAATTTTTTGGAATGAACAGTCATTTAGCAGTGCAATCTAAATCTAATCCCTAAACCCCTCGCATACAAGTAACTGACTGTTTTCTTGCAAGGGGGTGTGATATCAACTTTGCCTGTCTGCCAAATTTGGCTCCTAAGTGTCAAAATAGATTTCATCTCTCTGAATTGCCAATCTGCATCGAGTTTCGGTCAACAGTCCCAAAAATTTATCGTGGTCAATATTTTCAGTCAACTGTACGGCACAGCTTGGAGAATTCAACGGGTTTCTTCATAACATCTGCATGGAAGATCCAACCCTCCTGAAATGCATGCTTTCGGACGAGTACTATCGAGTTTATCCGACCAAACTCATAGACTGGATGAAAGTACGGACCGTCGACCGATTGTGCTCAAACGACCCTCACTACTACCAAGGGTGCGGTCTCCAGGACGTGTTCCAACAGATCACCAACCCCAAGAAAACCTTCTGTGGATGCATGTGTCAGACTGGTCCATCTTCCCTCCCGATATTCTTACAAGTCTCCATGGCGACACATCAGTCCTGTGAAGACTGGATCTCGTGCAGGAGATTGTACAACTGTCCTAATTTTGTCGAGTACAAATGGGATGATCACCAGAAGTGCTCCGAAAATCAGGAGTTTGTTAAGTTGCCTGCAACCAGAAGTAAAGTCAACCAAGATGAAATTTGTAATGGTCAATGTCAATGGGAAACTGGCTGTGAGGATGAAGCGTACTGTAATGGGTACCTTTATGGAATGTACTGCTACGAAGAAACGAACCGTGAATCGATAACGTACTTTAGTCCTTCAGGAATGATATGCGGTGGTTTATACGATTATTCACTTATACTCGCGGGTAAAAAATGTAACATTGATTTTGATGCCATCTGTCAAAAAAGCACTGAGTATTGCTATACACACGCAACAACTAGCCACGACGTTGAAACTAAACTACCTTTATTGAACTTTACGCGATGCAGTGACACTATTTCTGAGAACAATTATTCAATGGAAGATTTTGAGCTATCTATCTGCGCTGACGGTCTTGACCAAACAAATTGTTCCGATCCGGACAGAGTGGCCGGATGGTGCCTGATCGACGGTTATCTTTCCACCGTGTCCCGAAGAATAACCTGTCCTCATATATATTTCTCGCCGGTTTTATGCGACGATGGGATTGAAAAAGAATGCGTCTCAATTTCGTTCGCTTGTCGCATTCACAAGCACAAGCTCTGTGACCGGGTATATGACTGTTCCGATATGACTGATGAGCTGACCGAAATATGTACTGCAGTGAGTCCTAAAAAGTGCATAAGGAAGTTTAGCGATAGGCAAATCGAACAAACGTTCCCCGTAGCGTGGATCAATGATGGCATTGAGGATTGCATGGGCGGAGAGGACGAGCTGCTGAACTGGGAAACTTGTGGTCAAGGTCCTAGTTTGAGGTACCGAAGGGAAAACTCTACTTGCACTGAAGTCTTTATTTGTCAAATGTCGAAAAATAGGGAAAGTGGTGTGGAGTTCATCGAGTTTGAGCAGCTTTGTGACAAAGAGGAAACCTGCCAAAATGAGAACAAAATTTGTGAGGTCTCCCACTCAAATGTTCCTGTTAAGAAACATGCAGCTCGAATGAACGTTCCTCCGGTCAGTGAGACGGAAGTTCACTTCGTGCGGTCGTTCTGTTTACCTGGACTTAACAACGTCCTGAAACACCTGCAGGCTTATTGTGAAACAAGGGACTTTATCTCCCCAACCAACACTTTTGTCGGTAGAGACACTTATCCCCGCCTCCACCTCCTCTCCACCTCGGAACAAGAGTGCCAGTACCTATATGGTGAACAGTATGTGTACTCCAGTTGCACGGGACGTTGTAAGGAGACTGTATGCCCCCTAACTAGGGACCTTACTTACTCCTCCTGCCCGGGACAATACCCGGACAGGATCCTCGGATTGTTTGATCAGGACAGTCTCACCTTCGTGACATCCCGTCGGGGTCGGTTTGTAAACGATTATTTTCTCTGTGAGAACACGCAGTGTGTCGAGTATGATCGCGTCTGTGACCTGGTTGATAATTGTGGGGATGGTTCAGATGAGAGGGAGTGTTCGAATCACTTTGCATGTCGCAGTGGAGGTAGTTACGTGGCGGTATCCCAAATGTGTGACGGTGTCACCAACTGCTTTGACTTCTCTGATGAGTGCAATGACTTCTGTGGCAAGGAAATAATAAACGGCATGGCATTGAAAATTGCAGCATCTCTTATTGGTATCTCAGCGTTGGTTCTGAATTTGATATCCGTTGTTCATAATATGGCTGATTTAGTAAGGAAAAGCTGCTCAAAACCGCTGTTTGTTGATAAAGTCTTCACTTCCGCCATCGGCGTTGGAGACTTAATGGTCGGAGTTTATCTCTTGTGTTTGAGCATTATCGACCTACAGTACGGTGCCAGATATTGTGAGTTTCAAAACGAATGGTTGACAAGTGATCATTGTTCCGCCCTTGGTATCCTCAGCACATTTGGATCTCAACTTTCCCTGTTTTCCGTGACCATCCTCAGCCTTAACAGAATGTTTGGAGTGCAAAGGTCCTTGATAGTGTCTCCAGAAATGGCTTCACCGAAAGCTAAGTGTCAGGTCCTCATATTCCTAGCAAGCACATCAGCTGTTTGTCTGGCCATTGCTGTGTTACCTCTCCTACCCTTGCTGGAAGACTCCTTTGTGAACGGTCTGGTCTATGAGAGGACCAACAGACTTTTTAACGGAGTGGTGACCAAGGAAGTCCACCTGGATATCTTCGAGGAGGTTTATGGGATTACTACGAGGTTTCGAGGCGACCCGTCTTGGAGTCTTATTAGAAAGTTGGTGGACAGTATGTTTTCTAGGGACTACGGAGGGATAAAACAAAAAACGTTACATTTTTTCGGGAACGATGGGGTTTGTTTGTTTAAGTACATAGTCAAACAGAATGATCCCCAGAGGATTTTTGTTTGGGTCACGCTTGCAATCAATTTTATCTGTGTGTCGTTAACAGTCACATCCTACGTTACGATTTCTCTAGTGTCCAAGAGTTCGGGAGAAGTCTTCAAACAGTGCAGTCACATAGACCAGGTTCGTCTTAGAAGGCAAAATCTACTTCAAAGGAAGGTAACCCTGATTGTGGTGACCGATCTCCTGTGCTGGATACCCTTTTTGATTGTTTGTTTGTTGCATTTTGGTGACGTCATGAACGCCGCCCCTTTCTACTCCTTGCTGTCCATTGTGGTCCTGCCGATAAACTCTGTTGTCAACCCCATATTCTACTGTAATGCCACTTATAGTACTTTTGATGGGCTAATGGGTTGGATCAATTTTCAAGCTTCTGAATTTAGACGCCTGCTTCAAAAGTTCAAATCGGCCAAGGAAAGCAACTCAAATGAAAAAATTCTCCCTAACGATAGCTATAGCAACTTCAATCCAAGTGAGGGCGATAAAAGCATTGTTTACAAAAACACTAATCCCGACGAACACGGTTTTATAGCAAAATCATATTCGGCTTCTGTGCTTACTCGTGGCAACCAAGTTGTGGAAAATTTGAAGAAAGAAAATAAAGTGCTTCAAGTCGAGTTGAATTCAATCACTTCGAAGACAGAAACAAAAACAAAATCCAGTCTTGTGATGCAAAATAGATTGATAAACTGTAGCAAAAACACTGCAGACAGGTTCAGTGAAGATTGTCACAAAAAGTCAAACGCGGTGAAATATGTTTGTGAAACAGAGACAGTTATCCTTTGATTCTGATGAAATTTGATCACGTGATGTAGTGAATTATTCACGTACGTCACGTTTTGTAGTTATACGGAAATGACTTTTGAAACTCATTTTGTTCCCCACGAATACCGTTCTTTATAAAATTTCAATATAATAATATAATTTCAACGATTTATTTTGTCAACAGCTTTGCTTGTTTAATATCTGGGGCTGCTGTTTTGCCTAACTGAAGATGGGGAAATTTACTTGTACTGTTATCGATAATTTTTACACTAATTAGTGAACAAGGTCACACAAAACTAGTTTATATTTCTAATTTCCAGGCTTTCCTTAAGTGAAGTAATTCACTACAACTCTATTAGATACACCAGGAGTTGCAATAAAATTATAATTAAAAATTCTGTGTTTTCATTAGTGAATTACTGTTACATTTTCTGTGCTTTGAAATTGACCAGTTTTATATGGCACTGGTGTTTGTGTCGGAGATGGAACCCAAAATAAAGTAAAACAATTATATAAACAATAATAAATAAATAAAGGAAAACAATTATGTAAATGATAATAGATAAATAAAGGAAAACATTAACACTCCCTCCCCCCAGATGCGTACAAGGAGGGACAACTGCCATCCCCGGAGCTTTCGGCTGCGGCAAAACCGTCATCTCCCAAGCTCTGTCGAAGTACAGTAACTCTGACATTATCATCTACGTGGGGTGCGGAGAGCGAGGTAACGAGATGGCTGAGGTGCTGCAGGAGTTCCCCGAGGTTTGTCACGTGATCTCATAGTCCAGGACGTGCTGCGTTTCTTTTGACAAATTTACGTAAAGAAGATTAAAAGGTTTAAGTCATGTACATTGTACAGCAGTTTTTGACAACGTGTGCCAGCGTGTATAGATCATTACAGTGGTCAACCGTTCTGGAATTATACAGGACTGCTGTCTTCCACTTTATGACCAACTAAAACGTATATTTATCTCCACACAACTAACTAACTATATTGTTTATTTAACTAACTATTGTTTAGTTGGAACTTGAGTTGAGAGGTGAGGTTCACAACATAATGAAGAGAACCTGTCTGGTAGCTAACACTTCCAACATGCCCGTCGCGGCAAGAGAAGCTTCTATTTACACAGGTAACATTCCACTCTTCATTTTTATAGGAAAAAACATCGTTGATCACTGGTTCATGGGTTTTTTTCTCGTGAGCAGCTATCTGAGTGTGGAGAAGGAATGAGGTTTTGATTGAAAAGTGAAATCAAAAGCGTTTCATGCACTGGAATTCGTCAGCGCTTCCACTTTGAATTTCACCTTGCATTCAAAACCACATTCCTTCTCGATACACAGGTGATAGGTAACATTTACTTAACCACGTGAGTGCTGGAGATTAAATTTTACTGAGAACTCTGGGACAGCCTATTAAGATAGAGAAAACACCATCAAGTGTATACAATAAATTTTCCTTTCCTGTCGATAGAGAAAACGAATTGTCATCGTTTAAACAAAAGATATGTTAAATTTTCACAAGTGACATAAAGCACGCCAACAGACTCCATAAATCTCCCCGCTTTCTCGACACCTCTAATGTCTCTCTAAATATTTCTCTAAACCTTCTTTTCCAGGAATCGCTCTGGCTGAGTATTTCCGTGACATGGGACTCCACGTATCAATGATGGCTGACTCAACCTCTCGTTGGGCCGAGGCACTTCGAGAAATTTCGGGTCGTCTTGCTGAAATGCCCGCCGACAGCGGTTACCCTGCGTACCTGGGGTCGCGTCTGGCGTCGTTCTACGAACGTGCTGGCCGGGTCAGATGTCTGGGTAACCCCGGGAGAGAAGGGAGTGTGAGTATCGTGGGTGCTGTGTCACCTCCTGGAGGTGACTTCTCTGATCCCGTCACCAGTGCTACTCTCGGTATTGTGCAGGTGGGACTGCTCTCCTTTATGATGCATAATAGTTATGATGATGCAGATAATTATAGATATTTTAACGTCAAGATTAACATTCCTAGATGGATATTTACTGCCAGCAATGTTATTCTAGGCACTTATAGGGGCTGCACCCCTAGTGCAGCTTTTAATTCCTGGCTGCGTGCCAAGTGTTCAAGTGTACCTTTAAAATTTGTAAACATGTAAACAAACTTCATCAAAATAAACTTACTAAATACCCTTTTGCTAACGCTCAGGTATTTTGGGGGCTGGACAAGAAGCTGGCTCAGAGGAAACATTTCCCGTCAGTCAACTGGCTGATCAGCTACAGTAAATACAAGATGACATTGGACGAATACTACGACAAGAATTATCCAGAATTTGTTGCACTTCGAAACAAGGTTGACTCCAAAATTGCATCTTAATTCTAATAGACATTACAACTAATATATGTTACAACTTTAATATGTTACAGCTAATAGACGTCACAGCTAATAGACGTTACAGCTAATAGCGTTACAACTAATAGACGTTTAACAGCTAATTCTGATGTATTGTTATCATTCTCAGTCTAACTAGGAAATGCAATCTTCTTAGACTCGAAAGGAGGCCCTCAGATTAAATAAATTATTATACAAGTGTATAATCATAATTTTCCAAAAACCAATAAATTGGTTGCTCCCTTTGACCAGGGAGAGTCTCTTGGCTGTTCCCTATTAAAATAAAGTGATATTCCGATTTAGCCCGGGGTAGCAATTAACGTTAACTCCGTCAACTTTCTCTCGGTCGCTTGCTTTTGAGTTTTATGGCTACGCGTAGGTAGATTTTTTACCTCACCACTTTGCACTCTTAAATGTTTAATTTTAAAAGTATTTCTATCTTACAAATCTTCATCTGTCATCTACAACTTCAT
>JH152823.1:49046-60014 GCA_000226015.1 Mnemiopsis leidyi | reverse complement strand
GTATAATAGCGCTGGCAAGTTTTTCAACTTTCGTTGAAAATTTTTCCGAGAGGGGCGCTTGTTCGGCCGAGTCGTCGGGGGCCTTCGGCCCCCTCCTCCGGTAACGGGCCTGCGTCGGGGCCTTCGGCCCCTCCTTGGCCTAGGCAAAGGGGGCTTTGTTGGGCCCTGGCAAGGGGGGCGGAAGTTTTTCCCCCGGTCGCGCTTGCCAGCGCTATAATATATAAACTTTCCTTTCAGGCTTGTTTAGATATTTTTGTAAGTATTGATAAGTATCGAAGATTTACCCCGTTGCCCTCAGGTATCTGAAATTCTTCAAAACGAGGAAGACCTCTCTGAGATTGTGCAGCTCGTCGGAAAATCGTCTCTCGGAGAAACTGACAAGATCACCCTGGAGATAGCGAAACTGATCAAGGACGATTTCTTGCAGCAGAACGGGTTTACCCCTTACGATCGTGTCTGCCCCTTCTATAAAACAGGTACGTTGTCACGTGATCATGAAGTGCTTGTTACATGTATAATTCAGTTAGAATTCAATCATTTTCAAAACGTTCAAACTTCAACTGCACAAAACTTGCAAGTGATGGTGTTGATCTTTTAGGCTCTGGTTAAAGTACTCCAGATACTGGTTTATTCTAAATATTCATATTCTACTCTATTATTTTGCTGAAAAATGTAAACTCACAGTGGGAATGATGTCCAATATGATACTGTTCCACGACCTCGCCATGCACGCGGTAGAATCTACAGCACACAGCGAGAACAAGATCACGTGGAACATGATCCACGACAGGATGAGGAGTATTATGTACGAGTTGACCAAGATGAAGTTCATGGTACGTTAGGTTCACGTGTTTACCCACGTGCGGGTCACGTGGTTGTCATAGCGACTTGATCTGGTTTCTTGATAAGGATCTTTTTGACTTTTCTCAAAATCTAAATCAGCTGTTATTGGGTTTGGAATGTACACTATCATTGGCACATGAATAACATTAACATATTGTTTTGACTATAATTTGTCGAAGCGAGGGTTATTGAAGATTAACTCGTGGACGGTCATCGGTTTTTTAAACTATATTTTAGTTACGATCGCATAGTACTTTATAGATTAAGTCCCGTTGTAGAATTTTCTTTATCCAAAAACGCATCTTATATATCATAGGATCAAGTAATTAGTTAAGATTTGAGAGCCAATAGCTTAAAACTCATTCTTGCCTCAGGATCCTAAAGCAGATGGCGAAGAAAAGATTCTCAAAAGTTACGCTGAACTTGCGGAGAAGCTTCGTGAAGAATTCCGGTCATTTGACGATTAGATAGATTCTCTTTTAAAGACTCTAGCAACTATAGTGTTGATATGTTAATGGATAGTGGATACTTGGAACTGTGTTTAGAGGGAGGAATGTTTTCGCGTTGGAAAGTCTTATAATCTGGCGGCTTTCGATGATTTGATCGATCTTTCTCATTGATGTTTTTTGGTGCAACTGTATTCTGCAAATATCATAGAAGAAATTTCTGTAAATTACATGGCTGAATCGGTTGAATATTTTGAAATAGTTGATGTAATTGACAAGATGTTCAGTATTGAATTTGATTTTCTATTTTTATGAAGGATTAAGAATTCTCTTGAAGTTGTACGGCTTAGGAGCTGGTTTCCAGTCGCTTCTTGATTTATTTCACCTGATTGATGATAACCAATTCTATTGTTTGATTTGTTTATATTAATTGATATAAAGATATTCATATTTTGGCTTATGCTGGTCGACGAGACGTGAAAATGAAATGATTAGATTTAGAAATAGAAACAACAGTGCTCTACTTTACATCTCTCGTCTCTACTTCGGGATCCTTCCCGGTTTTCACCTTGATAAGATACTAAGTCTACGTTTTATCAGTCGAGCATAGCTGAATGTTGAATAAAGAGGCTTGTCAATTTTCTTAAAATTAATCGCTTACAGAAGCTCCACCTCAAAGTAAGAACAAGACACAACACATAGACAAATTTATCATTTTTAAATTATAAATTTATTATTATTAATTGCAAACTTTCTTACCGGTGGCCTGATGTTGGAAAGTTTAGCCCTGCTGTATCCCTAGTCCTACTTCTAATATCAGTATTTCTCCTTACAGTGACAGTGACAGTTACTAAGGATTAAGATCGAGAATCAAAGTTTTTTATATTTTGAAAACATTTCTTGTCCCACAATGCGGTGAAGTTTCCTGGCAGCAGGACGAACTAAGACAACATCTAGCTAAATATGTCCAGCAACTTGAAATTTGAATTTGACTTAAACTTAGAGTTAGATCAACGACATCCAGAGTTCTGTGCCTTGCGGTTGCTTTCAGTTTCAGTAATGTATTGTTCGGCACACGCGTATTCGTAAAAGTATTCGCACTTTTATTTTTAGAATTTAACATGTCAGCAGCAATAAAAGTTTTGTCCGACCCTCCTTGACAGGAGGGTGCTCATGACAGGAGGATGCGCGCTGCCGTACAACTCTCCACGTTTGCAATTGCAAAGCAACAAAGATTGTAGGTTGATAACCTATAAGTATACTGTCGCGGCCATCTTGACGAGATGATATCCGTCTAACGTTCTAACGCCAGGAGAGCAGCAAGCTGCGAGTTGTCGCGGTGATACCCGACTCACGCAGCTAAACTTAAAGCTGAACGTTTCGTTAGAACGTTAGACGGATATAATCTCGTCAAGCTGCGAGTCGGGTAACACCTCGACAACGGCCATCACGCGCTCTTATGCATTTAATCCTTGCCTTGCGTTGCGTCGCGCGCGGGGGCTGCCGCTTCGCGGCAGCAGGTCAGGCAACGTCTGACAATTTAATCCATGGCCTGGAAACAAAATTCTAAACGCGCATCGCCCGTTAAGTTTAACAACAAATACTGAGGTCCCTTGTCGAGGTGTTGCCCGACACGCGCGCAGCTCGCAGCTTGCTGCTCTCCTGCCGTTAGACGGACATCATCTCGTCAAGAGGTCCCCAGGCAATGCGAAATCTATTTTTGTATTAAGCCACACTTCGTCGCTCCATGTCAAAAAAGCTTTGGAGAATTTTTGACGAGATTATATCCGTCTACCGTTTTAACGAAACGATACCATTACCATTCTCGTTCAGCTTTGAGCTGCAAGAGTCGGGTATCACCCCGACAAGACGTGACCCTTCTTTAAACACACTTCTTTAAACTCACGTTCACTTTTCAGGATCTAAATACTAGACGTTACCTTTCATGAAGCGTTGCAAACTCACTCTCACTTTTCAGGATATAGATTCAAGACGTTACCATTCTTTAAGCGTTTCAAAATCAGTCTCACATTCCAGGATCTAGATTCTAGACGTTACCCTGTTCTTTTTTTAAGCGTTTCAAACTCACTCTCACTTTTCAGGAGGTAGATTCAAGACATTACCGTTCTTTAAGGGTTTCAAACTCACTCTCACTTTTCAGGATCTAGATTTTAGACGTTAGCCTTCTTTAAGCGTTTCAATGTCACTCTCTCTTTTCAATTTTAGGATCTATATTCTAGACAATACCCTTCTTTAAGCGTTTTAATCTTACTCTTTCATTTTTGTCGTGGTGTTACCCAACTCGCACTCGTCAATACTTTTCAGGATCTAGATTCTAGATGTGTTTTAGTTGAAAGGTCCAACAGTCAAAAGACAAAATGAGGTTTGTCAGCTGGTGTTGAACTGTTGAGTTTATAGCTCCGACAGTCGAAATGAAGTTTACCATTTGGTGTTGAATTGTTGAGTTTATATAGCTCCAACAGTCCAAATGAGGTTTGTCATTTAATGTTGAATTGTTGAGTTTATATAGCACCGACAGTCAAAATGAGGTTTGTCATTTGGTGTTGAATTGTTGAGTTTATATAGCTCCGACAGTCGAAACAAGGTTTGTCATTTGGTGTTGAACTGTTGAGTTTATATAACTCCAACAGTCGAAATGAGGTTTGTCATTTGGTGTTGAATTGTTGAGTTTATATAGCTTCGACAGTCGAAATGAGGTTTGTCATTTGGTGTTGAATTGTTGAGTTTATATAGCTCCGACAGTCCAAATGAGGTTTGTTATTTGGTGTTGAATTGTTGAGTTTATATAGCTCCGACATTCAAAATGAGGTTTGTCATTTGGTGTTGAATTGTTGAGTTTATATAGCTCCGACATTCAAAATGAGGTTTGTCATTTGGTGTTGAATTGTTGAGTTTATATAGCTCCGACAGTCGAAATGAGGTTTGTCAGCTGGTGTTGAATTGTTAAGTTTATATAGCTCCGACATTCGAAATGAGGTTTGTCAGCTGTTGTTGAATAATTTGTTCTGCTTCTCCCATTTTGGGTTAACACGTTTTAAATTTTCAGGCCGGGTTGAAGATCTTGACATGGGATCGTGACCCTGATAAAGTAACTACAAACATTCAACCAGCCGGAGGTCGGATCTAAAATGGTCAGAAGTATCCCTGAACTCCAAGCTTACTCTCTCTCTCTCTGACCTTGTCGCTCTGCACTTTAAAATTGCAGCTGAGCGAAGCGACTAGTTGCGGTAAGGGGCAGGCAGGTGAGAAATTTTAAATTTTACGTCGGATTTTAATTCCTAATAAACATATTAGCACTCGTCCCGTATATTGCGTTTGTTTACATAAGAAGAGGGAGCCATGAGTGCTTGTTTGACAACTTAGCGTTAACTTAGCACTTGAACAATCACACTTCCTTATCAAATACAGTACTTCTTTGTTTTATTTTCCCACTTTCCGTTTCGCGGGTCCTTCGAGCAAGCAGTTTTAAACAGTGTAATCTTGTTTGCTTTAGCGAGATATTTGGTTGGTGAGTGACGGTTTGAAATCAGCATTTGTTCATTTGGTCTTTTTGCATCTGATTATATTTTACAAGCAAAGCATTAGCTTAAAATTGTTACAGGGTACGATTTCGTAATCTTTATCTTTCTAGTGTGCTAGTCTTTTGAATTGTATGATTTTGAACCTCCTCCTTGACGTTAGACTTAGACTTAGTCTTTGATGCAAGATATAACTTTATACTTCAGCCAGTGAGTATAGTCAGGAGAAGTTGTTTTAACCCAAATATCAGAAACATGACTGATAATCCAGAATGAGGAAACCAAACTTTTAACGTTAATTTGTACCACTACCAGTCTCTAGTCAAAGAAAAGTTGTACATAGTGAAACCCAATTAGAAAAACTTCTCTGAAAAGGTGAAAGTCATTCAGTCGTTTTTTATTGTATGATTTGGTTCTGATTCTGCTAATCTACTTGAAAGTTACGAAGAAACATAATGGACTATCTAAGCCAAACCCGTTGATCACTATAGTTGCGACTATAAAGTTGCGACTATAAAGTTGCGACTTAAGTTGCGACTATAAAGTTGCGACTATAAAGTTGCAACTAAAGTTGCGACTATAAAGTTGCGACTATAAAGTTGCGACTAAAGTTGCGACTGTCATGCATGTCAGGATTTATGGCATGATGGGACTTTTGACGACTTGATTGTGTCACGTCGCGTTAATTGGCTGCAAGCCAATAAGTTGCATAGCATTATACGTATAATCAAAAGTATCAATCAGTTGTTGGGAATCAGGCAGAATTGTCCATTATCAATAATGATAATGATCTGAAGATAGAAATGGATTAGCTTTTAATTCTCAAATTCACGCATAAAAATTGTTTGACCTTCTAAATTTTCCTCTCCTTACTATATAAATTATGCTTTTTTGTTGCCTTTTTCGGATTATAAAATTGCAGGTCGAACTAATCTCGTAAAGCTTTGGTTGTTTGAGAGCAAAAGTTTAAGGCTAAATCAACTTTTCAGTATTCTCTTGTTATGTTAGACTGTTCAGTTTCGTTGAGATTAATTGCCCTTCCAAATTGAAAACTTTAATTCATGAAAATTTGAAAATGAACTCACAATTTGAATTAGTTTTCAAAGTGGGCGGTGCAGCCTGCGTGAGAAGATTCGCCCAGTATTGCATTAAGTAGTTTGTTTGAAGGATGCTGATGGAATAATTCACCGGTAAAAATCGAAACTAATTGAATTGACGGTGAGAATGAGAGAGCAATTATAGAGGGCAAGTGAGGTCCTCATTCCTCAATTATCTGGTCCACTGCGCTGTTTGGTAGCTACTCCTATCGGAATAATAATTGCTTCGGCAAGGGTCTTTGTGAGTCCATATTCAAATGAGCTCCTGTTTTATAATCGGCAGGAGTATTTATTAAATCTTGTAGTTTGTTCATTACAAATAATGTTATATTGTGGTGTGTTCGTGCAGTGTGTTCACACAGCGTTACGATTCGGTGAATCCCAAGTGAATTTGGTGCATTCTAGTTTACTGTTCTGACCTCGTGAACCGCAAATCGAGGCTCATTCACGTGGTGAGGTTCTGAGGATTTTGTACTGAAGTTGAAAACGAGCGAAATGATTCTGTGCAAGTATCGAAATGCAATCAGATTAAGATGATGAGAAGCTGGTGCGGACTGTGGATTAATTAAAGAGAAAGAGATTAAGTGAAAATAAAGGAAGGTGGAAAATCTCATCGAGATGAATTAGAAACTCTTATCGAAAATTATTTTAGGGGTTTTTAAGAGTTATTGAGACATCAAAATGGCACGAAGATGCGGTGTTAATCAACAAAATTATTTGTTATTAGTCGCATGGTTGCTGGTTACTGGCATATCGGTCGCTAGTTTCTGTTTGAGATTTTCATCTACACTTATAGTCAGAGAAAAATTTTCAACCTAAGTCTCCACTTCACTGAATTTTGAGCTGTGAAACGACCCGGACTTTCGTTATTATATACTTCTAGTTTAACGGCGGTTCTTATTAGTGATCGCAAGTAGCAATCGCCGTATGACTTCAATCATCACTATTTGAGTTATCGATCGATAATCTTATTAGAATATGTTATGGTATAAGCAATTATAGATTTGTCGTCATGCCAAAATAGGGTCTTGAAATTGATGGCGTTATAATTGTAAATAAAAAGTAAACAGTGCAAGACATAAAGTGCACTCAGTGCAGTGAAAAATATTAAAAGCGTTCACATACACTTCACGGGCTTCAAATTTTGTACTTATCAAATTTATTTAATGCCAGATCACGGGTATACAGTATACTTATTGATGTTAATATGCAGGTAAATGTAGTTAATGTTATTGGTACCCAATAGGCAGCTGTCTGTTTGCTCATGTAAACAGATGACATAAATTCGATGAGCTGAAATTTGGATCCCTTGATTGACGGCCATGTGTCTTTGGTCAAACAAGAGATCGTATGACGGGAATAATCGTGTTGGTTTCAATTCCAAATCGCTTAACACCTGCTAATTAAAGTGGACATGTCTAATGTGCGATGCCGCTGGTATGATGGGACGTGAGAGAATTGGGTGATATCAAGCAACACTCCGAACAAGGGCCTCGTACCCACTCACGTGGTCTGGAGACACGTGACTTGGTTCGCGTCACGTGATTTGTCACGTGCAAAATCGTGACGCGATGACCACGCCGCGCACTCGTTGGCACTATCGCACGTAGCATTTCGGCTTGGTTGAATTTGATGGTGCTCGCATCACGCGTGGATGATGACTCCTAAGTGAGGCGCAGTCTGCGGCTATTTGGCTCTCGAGCAGTTCTCCAGAATAATGAATGTCATTTCCTTATCGAATTCTTTCGTTATCACAGTTGATGTCAGAACATAGATAAGCATATAGTGCATACCAGTAACCAGGAAGTTGATTTAATGGGAAATTGTTTTGGCCTTTGGGATGTATTAAGTAGTGTCTTGCCGACTCCATGTAACGAAATGTTTAACTCGTTCTTTTATCTTTACGGCCTTGTTGGTTGTATCGTTTGTTCGGCCTATTTCAAACTGTTCGATCTCTTGCTCCTATCCTTTTTAATCTTTGTAAATCATAATCCAACTCACAATTTCATCCGATTCAATATTGTCCTTTTTTACATATCAATGTGTCCCTTCATTTTAAATCTCGCATCTAAGGACGTGACAAACTTCAACTAATTAAGGTATACAGCGTCAAACCGTCCACTCAACGCTGTTCAAGTCAAGCTTGATTAACGCGAACAACTGTAATTTGATGGCTGGACAGCGAGTTATAATCTTGTTGAGAACTGCATGGGAACTCTACTGGTTTACAAGTGCCGAGTTAGCAAGTTCCTATAAGTTCTAGTTCGAAGCTAGCAGTTGATTGTGACTCTGTTGTGGAGAATCCTCAGCTGCACTACTTTGATTATTATACCCAAATTCTTGCTTAACTTTCTTGCTTGTCGCCTAAAATCCTCACGATTTATTCCTGTAACCCTTTTTAGTGCTGGCTTTGATACACATGGTTTAGAAAACACGTATTGTAGATTTTGTGAATCAACAGTAGTCTGCGTCAAATGTGTTTTTTGTAATTATCCAGAATTACAAATGATTTAGTTTGTATTTGAATAACAGAGGTTAACTTGAAAAATTACAGTCAAGGTACAGAAAAGAGTATGGTTAAAGAGAGTTCCTTTAGTAAGTCATGCATATATACCTGCTCACAATTCTGCTGAATTAACTCTCCATTGACTAAATAAACTAAAAAACTATTTCTATTTAGTACTATGTTTTATTACACAACATTAATTGCCATTATAATAGTGATTATCATGGTGATTATCATGGTGATTATCATGGTGATTATCATGGTGATTATCATGGTGATTATCATAGTGATTATCATAGTGACCCTGCCAGGTTCCGTTTCCACGGAAGACTCAATGTGTGACCAAGACGAGGGTTGTCATGGTAACAGCGTTACACATGATACTGTTGTAAAGGAGGAAGCAAGAGAGTGGAAGGTAAAACTATGTCTGATCTAACGAACTTATTTACATTCGACGTTTCACACAATACATTGCTGTTTTTTAAACTTATAATAATTTGAAAAGAACCTTCAGAACCATAATCTTACTAGTACTCTCCAGTCTTTATTTCAATGTGTATACAATACATAAATACATTAATACAACTTCAACCTGACTGTTTACTACATTTAGGAATCCCACAACACAACCAGATCGCCAAACTTCCCCATTTCACCCGTTACACCGGTTGCCATGGTAACCCCAGTCACCATGGTGACCCCTCCTATTTCTGCCAGCACCCCCTACTCGTAAGTTTTTAACGACAATTACAGCTTTATTGATTTGAACATCAAACAGATTTGGTTATTAAGACCTAAAATTATCCTGCAGTCATAGAGTCAGGCTAGGTTAGAATAAGATTCTCATTCATTTCTTTTGACGTTTTAACCCAAATATTTTTAGAGAAAGAAGCAGTTTCAACCATTTTCGACTGACAGATTCGGGTCTGGTCTCCATGGAGACACATCATGATAAGTCTCCTGAGTTGACTAAAAACTTAGAGGTTAGCTTTACTCTGATCTAACATGCTGTACATGCAGTGCATTACGATGCAGTAATAGTGCTACATTTCAAAGTTTGCCTGTCAAACTTTCAGTTATGTAAAAAAACAAGATAAACAAACAGGTCCTGCCTTCTAGTCCATTATAACCCAATTAAGTGATTACCCTATCTACAATTTCAGGAACTGCGATGCCGGAATTGCTGTAAGACTTACGCCTCTTCATTTTCCCTAGCTCAACATCACTGTTTTAAGTTCAAGTGTGCACAATGTGGTTACAGGTGGGTTCATTAGATTAGGAGGAGAATTTAAGTTTGCATTTTAGCTACTATTGTTAATTAGCACCAATTAGTAGATTCTATTGTTGATAGCTAATATTGTTTATTAGCCTTTAAGCTACTGTTGTTTATCAGCTACTACTTTTTATTAGCTACTATTTCTTTTTTAGCCACCATCAAACTAAAGTGGAAGGAAGTTTGGGACGCAGCGTGTCATAACAAATAAAATGAAAAGAACTACCAGAAAAGGAAAAAAACTAAAACTAACACATACACACAGGAATACACACGTACACACTGCACACAGGAATACACACGTACACACAGCAATACAAAACTTCAACTTATAAAATGTTTCAGAAGTGTCTCGGAGGAGACAATGTACGGTCACGTGACTGCACAACATCAAGACAAGGTCTACAAATGTGGGATCTGCGACAAAGGTTCGTGAAAGTTACCTTGTTCAGTTATACTCTTGACTTTTATTTGACCTTGCATGATCAGTTCTGTGCTCCGGTTTAGTAAACAGTAGTCGGAGGTTGACAAAATTCACGGTTCTAGGAAGAATGATGTGCCTAACACCTTTTTGTGTTTCGAATTAACGGAACAGTAGAAGTTTTGTAGTTCCAACTTTAACAGTTTTCTTTGACTCACTATGTGGAATGGTACCACATATTTTCTTGGATAGTTTGGTTAGACCTGTGTAAATTCCTCTGAAAGTCATGTCAAAGAGCGATAAAATTCTTGAAATAATATCCCATTTTCGTGGGGAAATCATCCAAACTATGTCTTATCTCCCAGTTTTAGAATTCCTCCTGGGAATGTGGCAGTGAATTATCATTTGGAAGTGCCAAATGCCAAGTGCAGTGAACAGTAACCATCCTTCTATCCTAACAGTACACCTCCTCTACCTAGAACCTGAATATACGGGTCACAAATCTGATTCCAGGGCCGAAATACGCGGCCTAACCACATTAAATAATTCCAAGTACACCCTGCACTAACTGGGAAATTCGATTGTAGTGCACTACTGACTACCCGGCCCTGTCTGACACTGTCTCTGCTGGGTCTGTAACGTTAACTGTAACGTTAACTGTAACGTTAACTGTAACGTTAACTGTAGCGGTTTACTGTAGCGTTAACTGTAACGTTAACTGTAACGTTAACTGTAACGTTAACTGTAACGTTAACTGTAACGTTACTGTAGTCGTTAACTGTAACGTTAACTGTAACGTTAACTGTAACGTTAACTGTAACGTTAACTGTAACGTTAACTGTA
>JH152823.1:31778-49032 GCA_000226015.1 Mnemiopsis leidyi | reverse complement strand
CGTTAACTGTAACGTTAACTGTAACGTTAACTGTAGCGTTTACTAGTAGCGTTAACTGTAACGTTAACTGTAACGTTAACTGTAACGTTAACTGTAACGTTAACTGTAACGTTAACTGTAACGTTAACTGTAACTTTAACTGTAACGTTTACTGTAACGTTAACTACGTCAGCTGGAAACGTTAATAACGTTAACTGCGTCAGCTAGAAACGTTAGTAACGTGCGAAGCTGACTTGAGGTTTTAAGTTGGATTGTGGCTGGGGTTTTTGGGGGAAATGAAATTATGTGAGTCGGAGATAGGTTTCAGCGGGTCGTTACGGTGCAATGCACTTCGGACAAAGTCTAGAGACAGGGTGTTTGGTAAGGGTGTGTACTTTTTACGGGAATTTTTATAGTTGTTTAGACAAAGCAGTTGTTGAAAGTTGAGATAAAGTAAAATCTGATGTGGTAGTTTTAATGTAAGTAAAAAGTACTGGTGCAGGGTGGTTATTAACCACATTTTTAAGAGCAATAAATCTGGAAAACAATATATTCGGTGAGTAGCCCGTATGCGTTGTCTGGTGCTCTGTACAGCAGTGTGGCTAGAACTTTAAAATTCACGCGTCTTGACTACGCTTCTAATTTTTGTCGAAGTTTGAGGACAATACCTTGCTAAACAGGCACAAATATTTCGAGAGATCCCATATTAGATCTCCAGTAAACCTTATAAATCCCTATTAGATGTCCCTGCCAATCTGTAATTTTACCCTCTTCTACTATCCCTCTCTGGATCTCCTTCAGTTAACCAGATCCCAATCAAGAGTTCCCAACCCCTGAGGGCACCCTGGATTGTACCCAACAAGAGTGAAGGATCCAGAGAGTGGAAGATAAAGAGAGCAAGTATAGCAAGTATATAGCAAGACGCGATTTGTCTGCTGTTGTTGCTCTTGTCAAGCAGTCCGAATTATCCCATATTACCCTGGTAACATGCACCTTGCAACCCTGCTGTTTTTACCTTAATTTGGTGACCCGTAAATCCTGCAATCTGATTGGTCGCCATAATGCAGGGCTCGACGGTTCTCGTGCATATTGGTTAGTTGCCATGGTAACTGAGTTGATCAGCTGCTACCGAGCACTCCTGGTGATTGGACAGTTCTGTCTCGGGCAATTGTTTTTATAACTGATAGAAACATGTGGTGTAGTCACGTGAATTTTGTGTTGTGTCACGTGATGTGATGCGTATCAAGCTTTGGAGCCAGTTAATGACCATGTATCTGTCGGGTGGGAACATTCTGAGCCTCATTATATCCACCACACTCAGAATTCAGAACCTTTCAAAACTTGAGCCGATGAATTCGGAAATACAATGTTTTTAAAACTAAATCATCGTATTCCCAAAATAACATACACGAAGATATTACATACTCCAACATTTTGTGATACCATTACCTTCGATGTTTTCAGGTTTTGGAGGGTCGCTATGTTTGGAACGACACTTAAGTTCAGACCACGACACTCCATACAATTGTAACCAGTGTGGCTTGGTAAGTAACCGTAGTTATCATAGTAACTGCATATTTACCATAGTAACCATAGTTATCATTGTAACCATAGTTACCACAGTAACCATAGTCACCAAAGTTATCATAGTAACCATAGTTACTACATAAGTTTGATTTAAAAAGTTGTGCGACTAAAGTTTACCCCTGAATTAAAACCCAACTCTTACTTTAATTCTAATTTCAAATCTACATCCAAACAATGAAAATCAAGACACTGATCTAACTTTGGACGTGCAGGTGTTTGTCAAGTTTGAGGAGTACAGAGCACACTGCGCCAATCTCTGCTCTGGAATCACCAAGTCTGAGTGTGGCGAATGTGGCAACTCTTTCCAGACCCCTGAGAAACTGCAGGTACTTTAATTTATTGATAAGAGTTTAACACTAGTTTAATTTAGGTTCAATTAGTTTGCCCGAACGTCCGATCTGTTACCAAGCTGTGGTTAATGAGCTGTGGTTGATGATTTCAGTAATAATCGTTCGTCCTAGTAAGTTAATGATTACCATTAAACTTCAATTTAATCCTATTTTCTGAACTTTGGTAATCAAAATGCTTTTATTTAGTTATAAGATCATAGTGCTCCCTTATCACATACAACCATTATGTAGCCGGCAAAACAATATTATTTAAATGAGTAAACCTTTGCAATGTAAATACGAAAAACAACAAACGGTTCATCAGGCTGATGTGTATATGTTCATGTGAGTTATTGCCAGTTTGCAAGCTTGAACGATTACTATCTTTACGGCCGAGTAGGAAATTCATCAGTACAACTGGAATTAGGGCTCAAAATTGGGTACTGAGTATCAAAATAATAGACTAAATTCCTTTCTAGAGTTTTAACATATTATTCCGATTTTCTTTAGACTCCTTTGACTTCTCATTGAATTAATGCAAGGTTGTGATTTTAAATGTTAGAGTTGTTAGGTTGCTGGTTGGCGAGCGAGCTTAACGGAAATATCATGAAAGTTAGTCGTATACTTTCAGAAAGTAAAATTAGTGCGATTGGGCGAGGGCGGTATTCTCTTGAACAAGAGGTCCGTATTTTGGGGCAGGTAATGAAGTAGCGTGTCAACAAATCTTCAAATAGAGTTTTAACGAGTTCTGATTGTTTGAAAACTCTTCTGATTTTTCTAATCCCGGTCGATAAATGTCTCCGTTATGTGCCATGATGTCCACTTGCAATTTGGGTTAGTTTTAAAGATATTAATTTCCGGATGAAAACTGCTTTTGATCAAACAAATCATCCGTTCTCTCTCGAGCCAATTATAATTTAGAGATGTAAGGCCACTACCCGGACCACGGAGCTCCCTATAGTGATCCTCTACTTCCACACAACTCATAATCCAAGGAGGGGTCACCACCTTCACTTCTCTGAACTGTAGTTACTCGTACTTGGTCCCACTGCACTTGACACCGCCCTCTCATTGGTCAATCCTGATCAGGTGGTATAATACTCGTCCCTCATTGGTCGGTCCCGGTCTAGTAGCACTGGTCTGGAAGTGAAATGCACCGTCCTCTGGATGCAGTTGACGGGGCGGATTGAGTTAAGCGTGGTATTGGTGGTTAGAGTCGTTAGCGTTATAACTCCATTACCGATACGGGAATCTCTGGGGTGTGGTTTGGAGTAGAGGCTAGTTCACACGACTGTACAGCTCCCCTTCTCCTGGTTTAGATACCTTGTTTGTTCTGTGTCACGTGATCTGTCACGTGGTTAGTTCGCGTCGTTCATTGCACGTGCTGTTGCTTGGTTCAGTCATGTTATCAATGACGTCATATTACGTGTTGTGGTTGTGTTGGTCAACACCATGTCTGGTGAAATGGTTGGGACGTTGTACTGGGGTGAGATATTATTGAAGTGTGCTGACGAAATTTTTAATATTCCTTTTTAAACCTTGCACCAAGCAAGCTCTTATTTAACGCCTCACACCAGCAATTCTGAATGCTGGAAATTAGAAAATGGCCTTACAATCTCATTCAGAATTTTCTAAGACACTCCCCTCTCTAACTTCATACGTGGGAGTCTCGAAACTTGCATCTCGATTAGAATCAGACTGAAGACTGCCACACTTTCCATCCTGGTACTATCAGCTCTGTTTCCACTTCCACCCTCCAAACCTGACGTCCAGTCAGCTATTATAGAATTAATCTACGTCTCTCCCCCCCCTCTCTGTGTGATCTTAGAGGACACCCTCTCTCCCTCTCTCCCCTCTCTGCTGTTATATTTAATGCTTGTTACATTCTAATTTGTTCTCTGATACCTGCTCTTTGTACCTGCACTCCCCCCGGAATATTGCCGCCCTGTAAAACTGGATCAAGGTCACGTGGGTTGCCTAGCGACCACTGATTGGACCGCTGTGGACACGTGATATCGTGGGAAGATATTACTGGTCAAGGGGGCACTATCAAGCTAAATGTTGAACCCTAGGGGGTGAAATCCAGGTGCTCCAAATTAACATGTGAACCAGACTTGGTTAATGGACCGGACCCCTTCGTCCAATCACATCCACTCTCATTAGTCACGTGTCCCTGACCATCCAATGAGAAGGGAGATCCAGGCGAGTTGGATCAACAGATCAATCACCTCGTCTAATGGAGACTTGTTACCCGGCCACTACGTTTTACCGGCCACGCGGCACTCACACCGACCTGACTGAGAGAGCTGGAGCCGGGGTAGTTCATTTCTGTCGGGGTGCACTCTAAGTGTTATCGATACTCGTATCTCCATCTGTTTGTTTGTAATGGGTGGTTCTCTTGCAACAGTTCCCCAGTGTTTTTGAAGTGCTTGCCGTACAGGCTCGATTTAGTTTGTTTTTAAGTTTGCTATTTTATTCTATTGTCGCGGTTTTGTTTAAAAAAACAGATCTTTTGGAAAAATCTTTTACGATTTACGTCTTACATCACGTTTAGCTCCAGCCTTTATTCGTTTATTACAAGGAAGATATAGAGCCAGATTCAACCTGATCGTATTTAAACTAGAACATTCTTCTTGACCGTAATAGAATCTTATTATACTCTATCTTTCACGATTTCAATATTAGATCATAGTAATTTCCACCGATGTTTAGGTACCAAATACTCAAGTATGATGACGTCAGTTATTTAGTTAAGATCTCTGACAGATAATACCCAATTTGAGTTTCCCTAACCCGAGAGATCTTATCAGCTATAACTGGCTGATTGGGTAGCTAATCATTGTCTGGGGCTCAATCAGCTATTTTCACACATGATATTCTAGGGCTACTAATTCGATAATTGGAAAGGTATCTATGACCAATCTTTGGAAGTGCATATTTAGTCATCGTTTAGTTATCCAGACCTATTTTCTTCATATTCTATTCGCTTTAGATTAAGATATAATACTTTAGTTCAATTTTTGCATAAAATATGGAGATTTTTCTACTATACTACCTTACTGTTTTCAGTAGCTTTACCAATTTCAGTCTCATTTCTGTAATAGAATCCATCTCTATTGTAATTTATTTTTATCTTCATATTTTACAAATATTTCTTACTTTGAACTACCAAATGAAACCATGCGGCCCTATCTTTCTAATGTCCATTGTCCCAAAAATCAGACCAAAAACAAATTTTGAAAGCTAATTAAAAGTATCGCCAAGATACAGGCTCCAAAATAACGTACCAGCCCACTATCAATCAGATAATTGACCCCATCGGATCGCCTTATATCAAAAAGGAAAGCCTGAAAAACCTACAGACCTCAAAGAATTCGTGGTCCTGCATTTGTGTTGCTCAAAGTTGTGTTTTATCAAAGGTGCAATCCAGGTAACCCTCCTAATCGTCCGTGTCGCGTCATCTGTTTATTTTAAAGAGCTCAAATTGGGGGACGATTGTGATTGTTGAGAGAGGCCAGGGACGGTGGCGGTTCCCTTGTTGCCATGGTGACGGTGCCTGGCACGGTGATCCAGGTAGTACCACATGTACAAGCAGGCCCCCTCCCTGATCCCTCTCTCTTCTCGACTTTCTCCTCTTGTACTCCCCACTACCTACTCAGCTCGTCTACAGCGATTACCAAATTAACAGGGCATCACAGGCTGCAGTGCCTGGGGAGCTCTGTCACAAAACACTAGTCACCCAACCAATCAGGATCGACTTAGCCAGCTCTCTTGGTTCTGATTGGTCCACCGATTGGACCGTGTGAATTGGTATAGCAGGTGCCAATTGGAGGTCGGTCATTTGATTAGAGGGTTGCTGGAATCGGGGGGAGATTAGTGTAGGGATTACTAACGTGGAGCAGCGGGCACTACACATTACAGTATCACACCCGGCCTTACGCCGGATCCGATCTAACGTCATACTGTTATTCGGCTGAGTCTCTACACTTCTCTGCTGTTGTTGGGTAGGATACTTCTCTCTTCCACTTTCTTATCTCTTAGACTCTCTGTTCTTTTTAACTATACCAGTTGGTTGATTCTAACTTCATTGTCATTCTCTGAGCTGCTTTTGGTGACTGATAAGAAACCGATTGAATCGCATGTTGTCGTTTTGAGCTTTCCGTGTTTGTAAATCTCTATAGATCCAACTCAAACTAGAGTTTGAGATCCATCTTGCCTTGCTCTTCAATCCGGCAATCCTTGTTTACGAATTATGATCGTGCACTACTTATTTACATATTTACCTTACTC
The DNA here is from genome assembly GCA_000226015.1 of Mnemiopsis leidyi. Classification (NCBI taxonomy): domain Eukaryota; kingdom Metazoa; phylum Ctenophora; class Tentaculata; order Lobata; family Bolinopsidae; genus Mnemiopsis; species Mnemiopsis leidyi. The sequence goes on along the minus strand of JH152823.1, from coordinate 42,847 downwards.
TCTCCACAACGTTTACATTGTAGTTCCTATAAACAAAGGAAACAACAACATGCAGGAAGCAACTTCCTAGCGACCATACACCTACCGAGCGTGATCACCTGACCGCAAACCTACTGCAGACTACTCCACTCGTATGCATCCCAATCTACAGTTCACGTATTGCAGGTGAACCTGAATAAATCAGTGAAATTTGACTCTAACACTAACCAAGGTCCCAACACATGTTAATTTAGTTGTCTGCTCCCTTCTCTTTACTTTTTCTTTTACTTTTCACTCCTTACGTTTTTTAGGGAAATATTGTGCTTACTAAAATGATTGCAATTTCATACATTGTTCAAGAGCTCTAACGAATAGTTTGAATTTAAGTTTCATATCGCATACTTAATATGACAGACGCATAAATATTTATTCCTTCTGATCCAGTCAGAACCATAAGTCTGCCGAGGCAGACATTTACCAAGTTTTGATTTCTCTCTTTCTCCCTGCTGAGTCCCCCAACCCGGGACGATCCATGGTTAACTGCATCTCTCTACGTCATGTCACGTGACCCCTGCTCTGGTATTGAAATTAATTTGTGTTTACCTAGGAGCAGCTAGTCATCTCTAAGTGCAGATATTGGTTGCATGGCAAAAGCATCAGATGCCTGTTTTTCATTAACCCTCTCACATGCATCAATAAATCAGAAGGGGATGGAGTAATGGGATGGTTGATGAAGGAGTAAGGATGGTGGTGTAGAGGATGGGAAGGGAGGAGGTTGCATTAGTGTGACCTGTAATTAGTGTCCCCACGTGACACATTCAACCTCTCTTCTCTTTGCAGCCACCACCTTGACTAATGTAAAACTGCAAGGTTCAGTAATAGGGAAAATATTTCCTCCTTGGGTCACCCTCAGACAGAGTGATCTTAAGAGACTGAATGATTATGTTTGAGTGTTGTTCTTGGTTTTGGTGGTTAAGGAATCCTCATGATCACACATGTTGCAGAAGCATGGTTTTGCAGCATGTCTATGAGAAATTTAGATCATAAGTCAAATTTAAACAAAACTAACAAATTTATGACCTCACGTTAACGTAATTTCAAAGTTAAAACTGACTTAGTTTTTATGAACGTCATCATTTTGCACAAAAAATCAAAACTCAAGTTAGAACTCTCCTCTAGGAACACATGACTGCTAAACACATCTCCCTCTCACCTATTTCCCTGACACCCATGACGTCACTAAACATGGGTTCCGCTGGTTTTCATGGTAACCTTGACTTGACTCTCTCTACTCAAGCCCTGCTCCTCAAACACTCCTTCCTCCAAAAACTTGTTTCCGATCTTCAGGTATGTTGTGTTCTTGAAGATCTCTTATTTTACCCGCTTTGTTTTTGAATTAACCTCAAAATCCATCGCCTGAAGAACTTTCAAATAATACTGATAACAGCAATTAACAGTTAATAGTTATGTGTGAGGCTCCAATACCTTCTTAAATGTTTTTAACCAATATCTACCTCCAGACTGGACTTGAGAAGAGCAAACAACTCCCAAAACCCCTACCTCGCTTTCCGACTGCGGCCCGGGTAACTAATTATCTGATTACTCAATAATGCCAACTGTTAGAACCAGTGATACTCTTCACTATTGATGACTTAATCATGATTTAACAATCCATCTAATCACACATTTCTCCTAAATTATAGATCCGTTTCGTATTTCAGTGTAACAACCTCCTCAACACATCTCCACTATTCTGTCCCACCGCCCTCAAGCCCATCGATCTGTCCAAGTTCGGAACTGTCTCTCCACCGGATCTCTCAAAATACAGCCCTCTTACCTCTCCCGATATTACCAAATATGGTAAAACCATCACGTCGCCCGACATCGCCAAATATGGTAAAGATCTGACGTCACCGGACAGCACCTCCAAATATGGCGACAAGATGACGGAGTCCCTGTTGAGGTGTAACCAGTGTTCCTTGTCGTTCGAGACGTTCAGCGAGCTTCACTCCCACCTACTCCTACACTCGGTTACAGACATTCCGGGAGTGGAAAGTGCGCTTTGTTACTGCAGCGAGTGTGATTCTCATTTCAGTAACAAGTAAGTAAAGTCAGCTCCTTTAATAACAAGCTCTTCTCATAAACAGCTCTTCTAATAACCAGCTCTGCAAATATCGGCAATTCTTTCAGGATTTTAGTCTGATTGCTATCTCGAATCCGAACACATAACAAATAAAGAGAAAACTAAAAACCCTACCGGCGATTTGGCTTAAACTTATGACTGTAAATAGAGAGCTACATAAAACTAAACTAACAAATTTTCTGTTTACAGGATCCAGCTAGAGGACCATATAAAGACGGTACATGACTCTGAACGCCCCTACAAGTGTTCTCATTGCGACAAAACTTTCACCAGGTCAGTTACTTGTGTTTATTTATATTTATTTATATGTGTTTACCTTGTCAGTTACTTGTGTTTATTTATATTTATTTATATGTGTTTACCTTATCAGTTACTTGTGTTTATTTATATTTATTTATATGTGTTTACCTTGTCAGTTACTTGTGTTTATTTATATTTATTTATATATGTTTACCTTGTCAGTTACTTGTGTTTATTTATATTTATTTATATATGTTTACCTTGTCAGTTACTTGTGTTTATTTATATTTATTTATATATGTTTACCTTGTCAGTTACTTGTGTTTATTTATATTTATTTATATGTGTTTACCTTATCAGTTACTTGTGTTTATTTATATATCTTTACCGTATCAGATACTTGTGTTTATTTATATGTGTTTACCTTATCAGATACTTGTGTTTATTTATTTATGTTTACCATATCAGATACTTGTACACTATAAATGTCAGATACTTGTTCTATCATGTCAGATACTTGTACAATATTGTCAAATACATGAACAATCTTGTTCTTTTTTGTTTGTGAAGAGCTTAGAGTGTTTTTTCTGGCTCGTTTTATCAATTTTTTTACTTTTTCCAAATTTTACGCGATCTGCTCTTTAAAAGTTTTAAGTACTTGTCGTGCCTACAGTTTTTCAATCACTAAGTCATAACTGTTTGTCAAAGGTGACCTCAAGAAATTACAAAATTTTTATTCCTTCTTCTCCAAAATCAATGAGCTGTCCAATCTGTCAGTTTAGTTAGCAGCAGTGCCTCTCTTAACCCAAAGTTAACAATAGTATCTGTAATAGTGCCTGTCTGAATTTATTCTCCAGTCTATAAATCTCGGAGTAAAAGTCTAATTTGACCGTACCACCACACTTCTAGGTTCAAGGTCCCCATGGTGCCGGTCTGTGTGGGACGGTGTTGTCCAGGCAACAAATGCCAGACAGCACGGATTTCCCCTCCGTTCCTCATCGTGTCCAGCCTCCCACTTCCTGAAATCAATCTCCGTAATTTAGCTGGTCCGGTCTGCAGACATTGCTTTTTGGGGGTAAAATCCGCTAATTCCCCTGGACTGCCTTGGTTTTGCGCAGCCATCCTCTCCCTCTGCAACGAAACAATTTGTCGCTGGCAGTGCGACCTACCCCGATCCTAGTTTGTCGGGTCATGTGACCTCGTGCTCTCTGTTCATTGGTCCGAGTGCGAGCAGGATGGCCTCAGATTGGAGAATCCCTCATCTTAGCACTATACCTTTCTCGGAGCATATGTCAATTTAGCAGCTGTGAAATTCTAATTACATTTCGTCTAGGCATTTGTTTATCTTACCGTCCGCAATTCATTACGAGTAAGCATACTTTTCATTGGATCTCGGGGAACACGTGATCAGGCCTCTGTCCTGTGATTGGTTGCCGGGCAACTCACGTACGACTACGGTTGTAAACATGGGGATCACACTCGCGGTGTACCGAACACCACCGACCAAACCTCCGAATGTCACGTGATTGATATACTCTGCTCTGATTGGATGAATAAATACGCTTTTCTTGTCTGGGCATGATGCAGAAAATTAAGTATAAATAAAATCGATTCTTTTAACTTCACGGCCGAGCGTTGGAAATTTCAATTCTTATTCATAAAAGCTTCGTGTGTTAGTTTTCATCCATGGACGTAGTCCGTTCAAGTTAAATGGGGACCCTGAAAATGCTCTTAGAAAGCTAGAAGAGGATCATGTTCTACTATGGCATTAAATGTCTCAAGATTGTTTGTGAATTGTAGTACTGTTGGTTATTGGTGTTTTGGCCCAAGAGGAATGTACTTATTATTTGTTCTAGTACAGTTGTTTTAAATTTATCCCAAATAAAAAAGTGAAAATTAAACTACCACAAAATGACTCACCATTAAAACCTCAGGTCGAACAATCTGCAGGAGCACCTGCGGACTCACACCGGAAGTAGACCCTACGTGTGTTCGTATTGTGACAAGAGTTTCGCCAGATCTTCAATACTTCACATCCACATGAGAACTCACACCAAAATCAAACCTTTCCAGGTTAGTTGGAACTGAAAATTTACCGACGTGAATTTTTTAAATTTCGTCTCTCTATTAGTAGATGTTTAGTCATGTCTTTAAATTTCTTTAAATTTACGTCTCACAAAATATCTAAAACACGTCATAGCACATTGTATGTTTCCTAATCCAACCAAGATGATAACAAAATTGTTTTAAATCAACAAATAACATTCCTTCTCCGCAGTGCAGCGTGTGTCCCGCAGCCTTCAGTCACAGCAACAGTCTACAAGCACACTTGAGACGACACACCGGAGCTAAACCCTATGTCTGCCCTGTCTGTTCCAAAGCTTTTCGACAGTCAGGTACGTAACGGTTTACTGTTGACATGTTTTTGTTTAGGTTTTAGTTTGTTCAAGTTTTAGTTTGTTCTAGTTTAAGTTTGCTCCCATTTGTTAATGTTCAATATCTAATTTGTACTAATTTTGGGTTGCTCAAGTTTAAACTAAAGTCACGAATTATGGCGTGTTAATTACCAAGTTTCAAAATTCACGTGTTTGAAAATAAATAACTCAAGATAACTTACTAAATACCTCCCCAGGTACCTTACACCGACACATCAGAACTCACAACAAGACGAAACGTTCGGAACAGCTCAAATCTGATGTTCCCGCGACTTTTCCCGGTAACCATGGAAACTACGCCAATCTAGCTCTCAAACTGCTCGGTCAACTGAGCTTTCCCGAGAACAGAAACAAGGAAAACCAACCGGAATTGGACCAAAAACAGATTTAGAATTAGACAGAAAAAACAATTCGGGTCTATCCGTGGTGTGAAGCCCTGTTATCGAAAGTTCTAATTCTAATGAGGGACAGTTGTGTTGAAAAAAGTTGAAGGAATGATGGCAAAAGTCGAACGAGGCTGCAGTTAACCTAAAGTTATGTGGGATTTACAGGCGATTAAGATGAATAAGATAATTAAGAATAAGATTGAGCGATAAGTTGACGCTAACATGAAAATGTGACGATGCCGATCAAGTGTCGACTACTGAGGTGTGCTTTAGACTACGTCAATATATCGATTATGATTGTAAATGTTTATATATTCGTTTATTGTTTATACTTATGGAAACATGACATTGAAAACAGACATTAACTGTTCATTTTCTTAAGATTCACACAAAAGAGTACACGTTGCCTTACGCTACTTAACTTTTATTAGTTATTCAGATTTTACTTAACATTACTGAATTTTTATTTCATTTTCATCATTAACTTAAAGTTTAACAACCAATTTATACAAACGACAGATGTTGATATTAATATTATGTGTCTTCATAAACACCATGTTTTTACACCTTTGCACTATTTTTGTAGCTTTGTAAAGGTTTTTACAATTTTTAATAACATTTAACGATGATCGATATTAGACATAGAATTTTAAGTAAGAATACTTTAAAACTTTATGTTATATATTGAGTGTTTTGATATTTTGTTATACTAAATCAATGTTACTTAACCATTATGTATTTCATTTAAAAGAAATGAAGTCACGTATTTCAATGATTATCTAATTCTACTCATTGATTGCTAGCCGGAACCCGCGGCCTACGGCCGCATATAAATGGTCGTCAAAATTTGATCTCTTGGAACAGTATCCAAATTCTTTTACAAAAGTCATCCCTCTTTGACGTCCAATCATCTTTTCCCCCTCTTATTTCACTCCACCCGCTCCCTTCTTTCCATTCCTTTCTACATTCCATTCATTTCTAAATATATCTCCTTTCTCTCTCCACTCACTCATTTCTTCACTTCCATCTTTCCTCTTTCAATTCGTCTCTTAACTTTCCTCTCTCCTCGCCTGTCTCAACTCTCCTCTTTCCACTTGGCAAATTGGTAGATCAGTTACGGCCTGTATAAGGCCACTACACGACCCTTTAGAGGCCGTTTACAGGCCTTAAGTGGCCGTATATAGGCCTTATACAGTCCGTATACTATAGAGTGGAAAGTGAAGAAATGAGTATGAGTGGACCCAGAAGAATGGAGAGGGAAAGTGGAGGGCAAATTGGTGTACGGCCAGTATACAGCATAGTGGCAATATATCAATTTTCCCTCCAAGTCCACTTTCCTTCTCCATTCTCCTAGGTCCACGCATACTCATTTTTTCAATTTCCTCTCTTCACTCTCCTTTCCACACTTTTTTCTCTACTCTTCTCTCTTTAAGTTCATTCCCCCTCACCACTCTCCCCTCGCCACCCTCCTCTTTCCACTCTCCTTTGTCTCCTTTCCACTCTTTCCATCTCCGCTCTCCTCTCTTCAAGTTCATTCTCCCCTCACCACTCTCCCCTCGTCACACTCCTCTTTCCACTCTCGTTTGTCTCCTTTCCACTCTCTCATTCTCCGCTCTCCTCTCTTCAAGTTCATTCTCCCCTCACCACTCTCCCCTCGTCACACTCCTCTTTCCACTCTCCTTTGTCTCCTTTCCACTCTCTCATTCTCCGCTCTCCTCTCTTCAAGTTCATTCTCCCCTCACCACTCTCCCCTCGTCACACTCCTCTTTGACTTTCCACTCTCCTTTGTCTCCTTTCCACTCTTTCATTCTCCGCTCTACTCTCTTCAAGTTCATTCTCCCCTCACCATTCTCCTCTCGTCACACTCCTCTTTCCACTCTCCTTTGTCTCCTTTCCACTTTTTCCCTCTCCACTCTCATCTTTTCAAGTTGATTCTCCCCTCGCCACTGATCTGGCACTCTCCCCTCGCCACACTCCTCTTTCCACTCTCGTTTCTCTCCTTTCCAATCTTTCCTTCTCCACTCATCTGTCTCCACTTACTCACTTTTAGTTTTCCACTTTCCTCTCTCCAATCCCCTCTTTTCGCTTGTCTCTCCAAGTCAAATCCCACTCTCTTTAACACCCGACTCTCGCGTCTCAACGGTAGACGGATATTTTTACGGCAGCACGTACCCTCATGACATTTTTTGATTTTATTTAGATTTTCATAGTCTCTATTCGCTTCGAATGATGGTCGGACAAAGTCAGACAAACGGATATAATCTTTTCTGACTTTGTCCGACCCTCATTCGAGAATAAAATGACGGGAGCCTAGCAGGTGCGCGTTGCTGTACAACGGCCATCTCACATCTTTCAGTTTCACCTAACCAGGTACTAACTTCTAACGGTAACGCACGCTACGCGCGCAAGACTAGAAGTAGAGGCTTTGGTTTGTGGTTGATCATGCGGTTGGCGGTGATTCACTGATACCTTACCGGGCGATGCGCGGCTCTCTCTACGTTTCCCTCCGTTCCCTAAATGTTGCAAAGCAACATTTAGCCTGAGGTCCCCAGGTGAGGTGATACCCGACTCACGCAGCTAAAGCTGAACGGTTGACGGATATAATCTCGTCAAGGTTTGTGGTTACAGGTTAGAGCAACGGCCATCACGCGCTCTTACATTTACAGTTACGCATTTCTGGCCTGGCGTTGACTTTGAGCTGGGCGTTGACTTTTGATCAACGGGCTGGGCTTGCAGAGCAGCGCGCACCTTCCCGTCATTTTTCCGCTTTGAATGTCAATGGGGTCGGACAAAGTCAGACATAGCAACGGAAACCAGTATAGGCATTACGCGTGGCTCCGAACAACGGGCGATGCGAGTCTAAAAGTAAAATTTCTTCGCGAGGCCAGAAATGCGTGAGTGGTGTCGGTGAGAGCGCGTGATGGCCACGGAAGTTGTCGCGGTGATACCCGACTCTCGTTAGAACGGTAGTGGGTAGACGGATAAAATCCCGTCAACCACGACAGTAGGTTATCAACGTACAACTACAAGTACTTGACGAGATGATATCCGTCTAACGTTCTAACGAAACGATCTCGTTCAGCTTTAAGTTTAGCTGCGTGAGTCGGCTATCACCGCGACAAACAAGTACAAGATTCGGGTAACACTATGACTAACACCTCGACACCTTAAGTCATACTCATAACAAAAAACAGAAAGCCGGCCCAACTATAGTTATATTGACCTAGACATTGCCTGACGTTGTCAGGCTCGCTGCCGCGCAGCGGCAGCCCTGAAACTGGGCCGCAACGTGACGGCGACGCTACCTCGACAATATCAACAACAAACAAGTACAAAGTAAGTTTGGGTCGGGTAATGGTATCACTTTGCCGGGCTCCGCGCGCTGTCCTCGCAATTAATGATAATACTAATAGGCCGGGAGGAACCAGGCAACTATCAGTATTACAAATCACTGCAACAACTGGAAGTAAAAGTAGACGGGTGGGCCATGGCGCTTGAAATTGAATCTTGATTTTGAACGCTGTTGACGGAGTGGGACTGGGCAATGAACGAAAACTTCCATTTCATGAACATTCGGCTTAGATGTAACATAGGTTAAGTAGACCAGACGTTGCTTGGTCTGCTGCTGCAAAAAAGAGTACACTTTGTTTCGATAGTAAAATGTGCACTCAGATGTAATACTAATAGCATTATGATACAAATTAACTCAGTCATACAGTTTCCGGAATGGAACATTATCATTGACATTAGTCACTTGTTGTGTGGACTAACATTTCCTAAAACGAGCTCGTTTACGTCTTGTCGCAAGAACGTGAAAATCAGAAATTTTGAACAATAATCATTAACTCAGTCATAGTTTTATAAACAGCATCAAGAAATTAATCTTTTGTAATCGGTTTCACTTTCAGTACTATTTCATAGAATTAGAATAAATATGTTAATTAACTATACTTATAACGATGATACATTTTGTGTTTCTAGGTTTGGCAATGACAGACGTTGTCCTACACTCAGGGATCAGAGAGCAAGAGCATAGAGCTAGAGGCAATGTTTAACCGTGGCTATTGCAACACAAACTTTACACAATTAAATCCCAAAAAAAGAAACTAGAATTTAAGGTTCCTGTTTTGCATTGTTAGTCAAAGCAAACTGTCAAGAAAGATCTTTTTGACAAATTTAAAGTTCTAGCCAGATTCCCAGCAATTGAAAACAAATTAGTATACCTAATTCGAACATGATTTGGTATAAAAAAATTGATCGATAAAAACGTCTATCGAATGAACACCAAAGGCAAAATACAAAATGTTTCTTTAAGATATGAAAAAAGATTATATCTTGAAACATCATGTCTTCCCACTTGAAACTGTATGTGCAAGTGAAGCTATGCATCACAAAATGATAAAAAACAGCGGTCAAATTTCACTCAAAACTGCAGGGTTCTGCGTCAACCTTGTTCAATTAAATATCTCACAACTAAAAGTCTCCGCTCTTGTAAAAAACTGAAAATTTCAGTTCCTAACTTTTACTGCTATCTACTCTTGTAACTTCGGCTACTTCGGTCCCTATCTGAAAGTCGTCTGTCGAAAAAGGGGTGTTGTAAACTCTGCTCTGCGGTAAATCTGTCGCTCGCTGTATAGTTCAGTAAGCCTTTAAGCAGATCTGAAACAGTGTGTGTTAGAGGGAGGAGACAACAATTTCGTAGAGGAGAAAATTTAAAGGATTTAAAATAATTAAGTCAAGCTTTCCTAATGATTCGGCAAAATCTGCATGCTCCTGCTAAGAACCCCTCCAATTTTGCTTCTACCCTTGTTCATGAATCCACGCTTGAAGCGTATCTACGCTTGTTCATGTATCTACCCAAGGATCGACCGGGATCGCTTTTTCAGCCGGGACCGGGACCGGGACCGGGATTGGTAAAAATGGCCGGGACCGGGATTTTGCCGGGACCGGGACTGTAACCGGGACCGGGACTGTAACCGGGACCGGGATTGCAACCGGGACCGGGATTGTAACCTGGACTGAATAATTTTTTTCTGAAAGTAATTATTTTGAATTTTGATGTTAAATTTCAAAAAAACTTAAATCATACTTTATATGAACAATTTTAGAAATATACAAAAACCAATTAGCCGTTATTGAATGATATCAAAACTCAAAAATTTAATCAACATCATGTACTTGTTCAGTTTTTAAATTAAAACAACTTCGTACCTCAGTAATAAACATGAGTTGAATTAGTTTGATTGAATATTGAACAGGTAGTTAAAGTTTTCTTAAGAACACGACTAGTATACATGTTAGCTAGCCCGAACTTTCAGCGGGCAGTGATAGAGACAAATTTGAAGTACTTTGATGAAAAATAAAAATCGAGATAAACAGTAGTTACACATTCGCAACACTGTTAGATTCAAGATGCAAAATGTGCATGTTTTTACAGTCGAGATAAAGCGTATGCAGCTAAGAAACTTTTATCTCAAAACTCGAGAATAGGTTTAATCTGGGGAGATCAGCATGGAAAAGCGCTGATGATGGCGGACCAGGAAACTTCACAGATTTGTGGACAATTAAGATGACTTCGCCTGGAATCAGCTTCTTGGGGTACCTTAGATGGACCAGGTTCTCTTAATAACGCGATAAGTGAGGATGTAACAAGGTATATGAAAAAGAAATCTCGCCACAGAGACCCTCTTGACATTTGGCAGATAAACCACAAATTGTATCCAGGCTTTAGTAAACTTGTCAGTGTTTACCTTTGCCCACCTCCAATTCCATCTTCTGTGACCAGTGAATGTGTGTTCAAGGTCGCTAAAAATGACAACATAATGCCAGACCAGGAAACGACACAAATGTGTGGACAATGAAGATGACATCGCCTGAAATCAGCTT